>SSNR01000737.1:39552-49585 GCA_006937965.1 Callopanchax toddi | reverse complement strand
CCTCCCCCCCAATGTGAGTACCAGACAAGAGCGCCAGGTTCTCCCTTGAGAACATGGGATGAAAAATTGTGTGCACCCCTGCTAATATAAGCCATAAAGAAATAAAAACAACAAATAAACAAAAAAAAAAACCAGAAATACCATAAACAATAGTGGATGGAATGGATAATAAAAATGGATAAGGGATATATGGATAAAAATAAAAAATTAAGTAAAAGACAAAAAAAGAGAGGTTCAATATATAGATAAGATGGAAAAAATAAAAAGTAATATTAAACACAAAAGGTAGGTTCAATGCAAATTAAGATAGATTAAAAAAAGATAAATATAATCTAAAAGACAAAATAGAAAGTTCAACAGATAAGATAGATTAAACAAATAAAAGTAAAAAACAAAAGTAAAAAACAATCTAAAAGACAAAATAAGGGTTAAATAGATAAGATTTTAAAAAATTAAAATCAAGATAAAAATAAAATAAAAAAAGACAAACGAAATGACACAGAAAGAAAGAAAAACAAAAAAGAACAAAACAAAAAACACAAAAAGAACAAAAAAGCAAAACAAAACACAAAAAAGAACCAAAAAACACAAAAAAAAACAAGAAAAACAAAAATATAACAAAAAATAAACTGATAAGTGCAGCCTCAACAGGGCATAAGCCAGTGTCCTACTTGTGCCGGTCCCAAGCCCGGGTAAATGCAGAGGGTAGGGATCAAATATGAAAATAAATATATGGATAGAGGAACTGATATGATGATGGCGTAGGTTTTGATGCATTTAAGGGATTGAGGGGATGTGATGACCAAAAAATTCTTAGCATATCCAGACTCGCCCCCCCCCCTGATATTCTACCTGCCCCCCTTAGTGGGGCTGGCTAGATCCGGCCCTGCATGGACTGCAACTTGGTGGTAGCCGCTGGCCAGATCGATGCTTGAAAAGAACTCTGCACCACTCAATGCGTCCAAGCTTTCATCAATCTTTGGTTTCGAGTTTAGTTTCCTGTAGTCTACGCATAATCTCAGACTTCCATCGGATTTACGGACCAAGACTATTGGTGACGCATAGCAGCTTGAGCTTTCTTTGATGACCCCTTTTTTAAGCAGTTCGGAGATGTGTTCCCTCACCTCTTTGTACTGATTTGGTGGAATCCGTCTGTAAGGCTGGTTAATAGGGGTTTCATCCAATAATGGGATCTCATGCTGGACATTGTCTATGTTGCCCAGGTCTTGCTCCTGCACTGCACAAACATCAGCATACTTAAGAAGAAGTGCCTTCAACTCTGCCTGTTGCTCACTTGTTCCCCCTAGATGTACTCGCTCAAACAGGGCTTGCGTGTCTTCATCCGGGTTATCTGTGCCTTTTTGACTAACTGTTACTTCCTCATGCATAGCTGATATCCGTTGGAACTTAACTTCATAGGGACCATTGGCTTCAACACACTCACATGGGGTCCAAATGCCTAACTTTGCTTTCCCTGGGAGCCACACATCACCAGGTGAGAAGTTGATTACTTGGACAGGGAGCACATGACTGTTGGTCAAGACAGCTGTGGGCACCACAACTATACCACCAGGTAAGGGGGTGTTGCCTGGTTCTAGGACTAAAGTGGAGGTGTTCCAGGAGTTTCTTGTTGGGCCTCTCACATAAACTGTGGACACTGAAAGCGCAGGCAGGTGGCATTTGTTTTTCTGTGCTACGCGTGCCATAGCTGTCTTTTCTGACTTCTCTGCTTCTTGTACTCTCTGGAAAACCTCTCTCCACTCAGAATCCAGTTCCCCTCCAAGCGCTGCATCAAACTCAGTTACTATCAACTCTCTACAGCGTTTTGCAATGTTCATTCCAATAATACCGAGTGGGGATGGGTCAGGTTCACATTTGTCTGTTTTGTCATCTCTTATTATCAAAAATCCACATTCAGGTAAAGTTACTCCTAGTACTTCAATGTTTAACTCAGCCCAGGTATGGTAGTGGCAGCTTGATAGCAGCAGTTATTTTCAACCATTTTGATGTACAATGCATGTCTTTATCTTCCCCGTTGAGATGGTTCCTGAAGAAGCTCTCACTTAAAGTGCTAACATTGCTTCCCGAGTCTAGAAGGCACTGAAGAGGAACACCATCTATTTGAATGGCGACTAAAGGACATTTCCCAACTGCATTCCTCAAGAACCTCTCCTTGGTTAGAGTCTTTGGTGAGCCCTCAGACGTCCCTCGCATTGCCTGGCTCATAGCAACTGAGGGCCCAGGTTTCCCTGCACCGCAGCAGTATCTGAGCTTATCTGGGCCTGAGCTCTGCGTGCTGGACACTGCCTAGCCATGTGTCCAATCCCCTCACATTTTAGGCAGATTAGCTGACATCATCAGTATATTTTGGGGTCCCTTTTGGCCTATTTGTCGCGCCTCGAGCTGTGTTTTTAGTTCACGCACAGCAGTTGTTAACTCTCCAATAGCCTGACCCTGCTGGGCTATTATTTTTACAACTTCCTGCAGGGTTGAGGCCAAGTCGTGTTCTGTTTTGGGGTCATGCTTTACATTGACAGGATGTTCAGGAAGGCTCTCTCCTACCAGATGTCTACTCCGTGCCACATTTGAAGTTCTGTTATGGTCTTCAAGGCTCCACATGATGGCCTCTTCACGAACAGTGATCAGACTGGACTGCGGTTTCTCTCTGGTGAGCCTTCAAAGCTCGCGGCGGAGGGCAGAATCACGCACCCCTTCAATGAACTGATCTCGTATCACCAACTGTGGGTCAGCAACAACATTAGGAGAAGTTAACAGGGCTGAATTCAACAACTGAGAGAGAGCATGGGAATAATCCCTCAAGTCTTCCCCATCTGCCTGTTTGCATGCATAGAATGCATGTAGCAACTGTGGCGTTGTACGCTTCTCTCTAAACGCTTCACGTAAGTACAAAACACATCTTTGGGTTTTACGTTCTGTCTATGTGTACATAGCTTGACCTCATCTAGTGCACAATCTTTTAAATGTGACAAAATAAAGTCTACCTGATCTTGTTCCCTTAGACCTCTCAGACTTATAGCCTGCTCAGCCTCCTCAATAAACTCATCTACAGAGTGAGCGTCTTTTCCTGGATCACCACTAAAAGGCACAATCTGTTTTTCTCTTGGTACATATACAATAGACCTTGTTTGTACATCACCCAAAGAAGCCATACTTGAAATCAGAGCATCATGTTTTTGACTCAGTTCATTCAGCTTTGTCTGTAACTCCAATATTTGGTTACCACTCCCTGACACAGATGCAGCTGCATCTCCTCCGGCATGACTAGATTCGGGAACACGTGCGTCTGGTCTGCTTTCATCGTCTGGCATCTTGCAGTGTTTCTGGTTGTCCTTAAATCCTCAGCAGTTTTTATGGACGTCCTCCCAGGCAGCAGTATGCTCAGATCCACTGACGTCTTCTTCACCACTACTGTTGTCTTATGATTTATTATAATTGTCTCTCTCTCTCTCTATTTCTTTTTAATCCAATTAGAACAATTACCCAAATACACAAGGAAATCCCATTTCTGACACCAAAGACTTGTGACCGGGGAACACAGGCGTGTGTTCTGGGGGTGAGATGACCAGACAAAAATAAATAAAGCAACAGACACCAGCAGTTCCCAGGGAACACTGTGGGTTTCTTTTATTTCCAACTGCCCCTTTAAGAAGAGCAGTGTTAGTTTGCGTAATTTGACTTTTTTTGTTGAACAAGTGTTTCTATTAAAACAAAATAACAGCTTTCGTCAGGAATATTCGTTCTCAGTTTACAAATAAAAAACTAAATTGAAAATGTTTCCACTTAAACAATGAACACTATCAAGAAAAGACAATAGTAGTGGACTTTTAAAACAAACAGAGGTGTGTCACGTTCTGGTGTGGTAGAGAGGACCCAGGCGCAGATGTAAAGCCAAAGTGCATTTATTTCCAAACACGAAGACATGACTCAGGACTCCCACAACTACGACTAGGAACCGACAAACACAGTTGAGACAGGCACGCTTATATACACAGAGGGAGGTGATGACAAGACGAGGCACAGGTGGATGGATCACAATGAGGATCACCTGTGTGAGACAAAGGGGAGAAACATTAGTACAAAGCACAAGACAGGACACTAGAGGGAGACATATGACCACAGGAAGGTGACATATGACAAGGTGGGTACTAGGCTTCCTACAATACACAAGAGCAGAGAATCATGTAAATATACAGTGAATTTATAAAATAAAAGTAAGATATCTATTTATCTCTGGTTGAACTCACTTCCCGTGAACAGTAACACAGCTCAACTCAGATCCAACTGCTGGGTAGTGTTATCTCCCCTCTATAACCAAAATGCAGAGTTTGAATGAATAAAAGAAAATAAATCTTAAACTTGATATCTGCTCTGTATTTCCTACTCATGCCAGAATGTAGTTAAACCCCCTCACAACAAGCTCCCTGTGGAGTTCCAGGTTAGCTTGTAGCCTCTGGATCCTCCACTCACAATCGGCATTAATCTCCACCTGTACACAGTCACACATCAAAAATCCCGACATACATTGCGATCCAAAGACCACAGTTAGCGATATCAAGGTATATTCCTGCATTAGTCAAGTTTGATGTCTATCTTACCAGTCTTTTTCTCCACGTTTCACGCTAAGCTCTCATCTCTCACTGCATCACCACGATGACGTCACATGTGCGCCGCTACACAGGGCTAACTCAATATCATAAACGCTGCACCAGCGACACCCTCTGGCCAAACAGAGAACTGCAGGCAGCCCTTATTGAAGCGAATGGCTCCCATTTGCCCTTGGCTACATATATATATGTATACACACATGCACACACACAACAAAAATAAAACGAAAAAATTTCCAGAGGCGTGTAATATAGGATCATATAGATCAAATCAGACAGTGAAAAAAAAGAAAGAGAAAAAACAAATCTGAATTATTTTTCACACAGCGTCCCATTGTCAAAGAACCTTACTTTTTAAAATTTTGATGTATGCACTGGCATCTTCTGGAGAGTCAAAGTCCCTCTGAACTCCGTCGTATGTGAGGCGGAGGCGCGCTGGAAACAGGAGGCCAAAGCGCATCCCGGGGATGTCACTGAGCTGGCGGCGGACATTAGAGAAGGCGGCCCGAGCCCGGGCTTTCTTAGCAGTGAAGTCGGTGAAGACCAAGATGGACAGGTCATCCAGCTTGATCCGTCGTTGTGTTCTGGCCCGGCGGAGAATATCCAGACAGTCCGTGTGGTAGTGCAGTCTGGCGATAACGGGACGGGGGCGTTGGCCGGGACACGGTTTCGGCTGTGGAGCCCAATGAGCTCGGTCCAGAAGAGGTTCTTTCTTTGAGCAAGTTGGAAACGGCTGCTGTGGATGCTGCATGAGTAGAATCCTCAGGAACCCCCATGATTCTGAAGTTATTACGACGTGATCTAGCCTCCAGATCTTCGCATCTATTATCCAGTCTGACAAAATCAGCTGATAATGAATTTAATTTGGTTTGGAGCGCAACGATGTCGTCTGTGCAGGTAGAGAGGGTGACCTCCATGTCCTTTACGGAGCTTCTCAGCACCACCACGTCAGCTTTAGCGCTCGCAATAGCAGCTGACAGTTCCTGCTTGACAGCTTGTAGCTCCGTTTTGATGGTGGATAAATTGTCCTTTAGAGCCTTGTTAAGTTCAGACTTGAAGATGGAAGCCATTTCACATCGAAGTGAGGCGAGTAACTCACTTTTAAAGTTGAAAGCTGCGTCAGAAGTGAACACAAGCTCCATCCGACCCAGGAGAGGTGAGGAGGTGACTGAGTTTGAGGTGAAGGCCGCTGAGAAGATGTGGATGGATTGCTGCTAGATTTAGTTTTGGGAGGCATATTTGATGTTCAGTCAAAGTATTTTATAAAGTTGAAAAGAGTCACACTGAAAAATCTAACAAGAGGTGTGTCTGAAGACGGATTTTTAAAAAGTTTGAGCGGGAGCACCAGAACGCACGTCTCACTCCATTGACAGCTGAACCGGAAGTCCCCTTTAATCTCATTTATTGTGGTTTACTTGTCGAGAACACTTACATTTAGACAACATGTTATGTTTTGAATCGCATTTTTAATCACTTGACCATTTCTGCATGCGTTCTGCCGCTATAGCAGTGTATGTGTTGATCTCTGCTCTTGGCAGTGTTTGTGTGTCACTGAGCAGCTCTGTGAGTCTCAGAGCCCCGCACTTTCAGGAAGTGATCACATGATCTAGGCGTGATACAGTGACAAAACGCACACAGCTGATGGCCATACTGGTGTTATGACACCAGCGTTGCTCTTTATCTGAGCCCCGCTGCAACAAGAAGTGCAAATTAAAACAAGCAGCTCATTTCACAAGCTCCATGACTGGAATGGACCACCACCAGTCCAACACAGTGCTGATCACTGGTTACCAGTAGTACACCACTGGACTAGCAGTGTTCTAGTAACCAATTTGGGGGGGTGCAGGGGAGACAAGTCAGTTTTTCACCCAGTAGTTTTCTAAAACAAAGTTCCACTATATTAAATGGATACTGGCTGTTGTTTTTAGGTCTAGGGTTGATATCATGGCTCTGTTTAAACAGTTCAGCCCCTCTTCTCCACCTTCAGACCCCCACACCTTTGAAATCTAAATTTCATTCTTGGTGAATGATCAAATCAAACTTTATTTATACAGCACATTTCCTAAAAAGCAATGCATTGTGCTTTACAGCAGACAAAACATGTAGTGATCACAAGGTCATGCAGATGTCAAAGCTCAACAACTAAAACCACTGGTCACACTAATACTAGACTTGTGCAGACATCCATGCTCTGCTCCAATAACAAAGGCCTTGTGAAATCCAAAACAAGGCTTTGTTTTCCTTCACCCTTCCAAAGCTCATCCATATCACCTTTGCCCTAGACTAAACATTTCTGCCTGTTCTGATCCAGTGACTGGAAAGATGTCCTATAAAGATTTCCTCAGGACTTTTCTCTTTAATAAAATCATTTTCTCTTCTTTACAGACTTAATGACAAATGAATAACATTAATTCTTGTTCATAAAAGTGTATTTAATCATAATTCATTGCTTAGAAAGTAACAGTTAAATCATAATTAATGATAAGATTTAAAAAGCATTATTTTACATCTTAAATACATCAAATGTCTCTAGTTGATGATTTAATAATGTTTTATTATCATATTATTATTAAAATATTAATAATGATCTTTAATTAATTTAAACTATGAGTTTAAACCATGATTCTAAGGAAATACAGTGAAGACAGAGTTCCAATTCCTGGCAAATCATTGGTTAATCCTAAATCCTATAAAAACATATGATTTCCGTATTTCTCCAGTTCAGATGGAGTTGAAGTCTAAGTTCAGTCTGAGTTCTGTCTCAAGTCTGAAATCTGACTATCTGCTGAGTCTCTGCTAAGCATGTCTGAGACCTCCTGCCTGGAATCAGGCCAGGTTCCAGACCCTGGTTTAAGAGGACTTTGAAACAACTAAATCCTAAGAACCATGGAATCTAGCTCCAATTTATCAGAACTGCTAAATTAAACTCAACATCTTTTGCGACGCCAAGGTCAACAGCTTCAGATGAGGGCTACCTTGGACCAATCTCATCCAGCCTATGTGATCCTGACCACCAAGGCCATCAAGTCGCCATCCGAGTCGTGGGAAAAGACTTCCTCTGAACTTGTCTTCCAATGATGTTCAGTTTGTCCCAGTAGAGGCTGGATGATCTCAAGGACTTTGGACTGTATGGATTTTTGGAGTACCATGAATTCAAGTGGTGATGCTGGCCCTGGACACTAAGTTTTTTTACATGGCTTATTGTTTGTCATTTGTGGTGTTTCTTTGTGATATTTCTGTGGCCTGGAGGATGCCTACAACCTCGTTTCATAGTTTGGCTTTTTGTCCTTATCCTTTTATTTTTTTTTTGGCATGCTATTTCCGTTGCTATGATGAAGTCCTCTTACTGTATTTTTTTCAGTGTGACCACAAAGTTTAAACCTCAGTTTAAAACATTGAATTTGGATTCTGTTAATGTGCGTTGTGATTATTCACCCACTTCTTGTTCACAGGCCAAACTAAACAAAAGGCACAGACCGTGACAGTTTTTGTTCAAATAATCAAATGTACAATAAACCTGCAGACAGCTTTAAAGTGTATGACTCCACCTTGAAATCCACTGCTATGGGGTCTGCACTTTGACAAGTAAAGGGAGTTGCAGCCACATACTCACACATGCTTGAGCATTTCTGTTTATCACAGTTGGTGAATTAATGCTTCTATTTTGAGGTTGCGTGGATCACCATGTGATCCTGGTCAGATCCCTGGTGGGGTTTCTCAAGAATTGCTCCTCCTCTGTTGTCACCCAATCCACAGTCCACCTGTTAACTTTTGTAATGCACACTGTAGCAGATGAAGCACTAAGCACAGAACATAAACATCTGAAAACCCTCTGAATAAAGACAACTGATGAAGGACAATGTTTAGCACATTGATTTTGAATAGTACAGCATTCTAAATAATTCAGCCTCACAAAGTTTTGCCGTTTAAAATAGCTTGACTCTTAAAAACTTAATAAGACACTAAGGTTACATTTCCTTCTGAACCCTTTGCCTTGAAAACTGCTCATGGATAATTTAATACAGTTTGAAACTGAGACAAGAAGCTGATCATCTAAACCAGGGGTCACTAACAGGCGGACCGCGGTCCGGATCCGGACCCAGAGCCGGCTCTGTCTGGACCCAGAAAATCCAGACTCGGTCCCTGGTCCATAAGGAGCAGGCGTGTCCGAGGAGATACGCGGACGCTAATGAGCAGGTTCGTCGCTCACTCGGAACCCGCGGAACTCGCCCTCCCCCTGCCATGGTTCGGAACTCAGTCCCGGACCGGAGTCCTGGAGGCGAAGCTGAGCGCCAAGCGAGTGGCTCACCGCGGCAACTCCTTTAGTTCGCTAAGCTACCCCTACACCACGGTCGGGCAGCCCCTCCCGCAGCTTCAGAAAGAGATCTACTGCTGCAGAAAGGCGCCACGCACACTAGTGATGCGCGGGTCATGGTTTTTATTGACCCACGGGTCCTGCACATTTGAAAACTTCTGACCCGCCCCAAACCGCCCCGCATCGCTGCGTCTATTTTTAGAACCCGCCCCGATCCGTCTCATTAAAAACACGTTATAATGACTGAAAGCCTTTTATTTAGTCTGACGTCTCCAAAATAAAAGTTTTTTTAACCTTCTCTAAAACGTGCTCATGCAAAGTTTGCAGAGTACATCATTTCTCCGTTTTCTTTTATAAATCCTAAAGTTTGCAGAGAAAGTGACTCCCTTTCCAACCCGTTTTTGTTTTATAAATTTTATATAAAATATAACAAATTATAAACATATATATTTATTTTATAAGTTTTATAAATGAGGCCACAGCGGTCGCAGAGCGAGAACCGGACGTCTCTCAGCGTCATTACACCTGCAGACGCTCTCACACGCACACACACACACACACACACACACACACACAATAACGGATAATGTAGCTGGAGGGATGTATTTCTTGGCTGATCTTAGAGCGCCTGTGTGCGTCGCACACAACACCCTCACCCGCTGCAGAATTCTTCAAATTGGTTAAAGGACTAGGAAAGAGGTCGCGCACTCATGCACCGGGCAGAGATGCTGGAGAGGTGAAGAAAGGAGGAGAGGAGAAGAAGCTCAGAGCAGGTAGACGAGCAATGATCCAGGCCATTGTCAGTAATCAGTTCATTCTGGTCAAAAACTGGACCAGAGTGTCAAAAAAATGTCGACTTTTCTGCATCTGAACAGCAGAAGAAAAAACCAAACCATTTTTCTCAAAAATTTACTTCAACCACAAACTAATTAATGGGGATCTTGTGCTCAGAGAATATATGTTTAAGTATTTAAATATAAATAAAAATAATTATCTATCACACACACACACACACATATATATACATATATATATACACATACTGTATATATATATATATATATATATATATATATATATAATCTGTATATAG
>SSNR01000737.1:0-36031 GCA_006937965.1 Callopanchax toddi | reverse complement strand
TATATATATATATATATATATATATATATATATATATATATATATATACTGTATATGTAGATACATATATGTGTGTGTAAGCAGGTTTAGGTGGCGCTGCCCCCGGACCGAGGACCAGGTCGCAAATGCTGATCTGGACCTTTGGCAAATTTATTTGAAGACCCCTGATCTAAACTGAGGTGTTCATCACCTTCATTTCTCCAAATGTAACATTTTTTATGTTTAGCCTTAGTTTCTACTGCATTGGTGGAGGAAACCAGTCTAAATAAATACTCAGGAAAACCCCACTCCAGGTTGCTGTGAGTGTGAACGTCTTATACTAATGCCACAGCTAACATGTGGCTTTAAGTGAATGTGAGCAGAGGCATCAGTGAAAGGCTCACTGAAAGTGTGATGTCACCAAAAGTCAGGCTTGGTGTTTAAATGAGCCATTTTGCTACTGTTTGCTCTGTAATTAAACCAGGTCACAGATGTGATTTGATACCTTCCTTTTCTCATGTTTCACAGGTTTTAAAATTCTGAATTATTCATCTAGAAAAAAAATGTAAGGATTACATGTGTAGCGTTTTATAAACTCGTTTATTTAGCACACACTTCTGTAGAATCACTAATAAGTTTTGTTAGTCTGACACAGAGGAGGGTCTCTGAAGCTTTCACTTACCAGTGTTTACAGGAACTCTAGGTTCTGCAGATATTACAGTGAGTAGATTATGTACTTTAATATTGACGAAGGGAAGTCTGAGTCGGAATCAGATTTTACAAGTTTTATTATCAAAAGAGAGACGGACAAACAGTTATAAACAGCTAGCAGTGAGGTAGCATGGCTTTAGCATTTGTCAACACGATGTTAAAGTGTTCTAAGTTGATCTTAAAAGAAGTTTTAATGATCTGAGCCTGTGATGTTTAGGCTAGGGTTGTTTAATTTAGATTAAGGCTTGAATGGAGGAGTTACTTGATGGATCAGTTACTGGTTTGAGTGGGCTAAAGTTGTTAGCTTTATCAACGTAGCCTGTCAGCTTTACCAGATTGGGTACCTGACTGAGACCGCTCCGTGGATCACCTCGGCATGACGGGAGACCGTTTGAAGGTGGGATTCCCCGACGATCGCCTGGTCCCTCTGGAGGCAGGTTGAGCCCCCTCAGGGCGCATCGATGTCCGTGGCTGCGGGCTAGTGGTTCCATTTCCAGCAGGGAGCATCAGAGGCTGGCATTCCCATGGTGTCAGAGAGCGTCAAACTGAAGGTGTCTGACCTCAAAAAGGGAATCAGGATTCATCGGCCCACCGGGGCTTTTACCCGTACAGGAGGACCGGCAACTTTAGGAAAATGACTGAGCTGCGTAGAGGTGACAACACAGTGTGTCATCTGATCAGTGTTTAGACCAGAACTAAGAGCTTCCAGGCATGGAAGGCAGTTATGGGAGACGTGTGACTACGTGGCCCTATCAGGGAGTTTTAACAAGGTCACATGACTCAAATCCTCATCCATGACCCCATCCAGACTCAAGTCTGTTAATAAGTAAATATGAGTAATATTGATTTAACCTTTTAGCAAAGTAAAATATGAAATAATACTGAAGCTGGATCAAACATTAATAATACTGTGGAAGAAAATGCATTAATCATATTAAAGGCATTTCTGAGCAGTAGATTAAAGTGTCATTTTAGGAAGCGACACAGAGTCTAAGTTATATTATTATAACTAAAGAGGGTCCTGTGGAGTCTTTCGGCACGACCGAACCCTTGGAAGAATGTTGATTCAGGTTAAAACACAATAAAGAGTCATTATAATCCGAGTTATTGGGAAAAAGATGGATTATTGTTTGTGGATGGTCAACAGAGGTCAGAGGTTATAGCATATTTGGTAACGCTACACATGGGTCATTGTTTAGTTCAGGTTCAGGTTTTTTTCTACAGTACCACTTAAAGGTACACTTGTCAATTTTGGCTTGTTTTTAGCACCCCTAGTGTTCATTTGAAATTACTGTCTTAAAAACGAACCACCCCCGCTGGAAGCCCATGTTTTCAATCATCAGATAAAGATTTTCTTTGTTTCTTTGGAGGCTCCTCCATGATGAACAAGATACAATAGTTCTCTTAGCTCATATCTATGATGTCTGTGTCTTCAACTCGTCTGTCCTGAGCAGGTTCTGAGGTGGAAACATTACTGCTGTTCATGAGATACGTGATTTTGTGAGACTTCAGGGCACCGGACTGAAGACCGAAGTTGCAAACGTGTTATCCTGGACACAAGCAGCAGATGGGGCTGAGTGACTTTAAAGCTGCACTCAGCAGGTTGGTAAACAAGCTAGGTATCGCTAGCTATTTAACAGAAACACATCTCAGAGCACTCACCACTCCCGTCAGGTAAAATCCGTAGGCCAGCCTTTCTGCGACATAGGACCATGCATTGGTAACTGTACAAAACAGAACTCCAGCCATAGAAACGTTCCCCCAGGTTTTTCCTCTTTTTACCTCCAAAAGTTTTTCGTTTTCTGCTAGCTGTAAAGGTGATTTTTTTGGGGGGGTCTCTGGTATTTTTTCCTAAAATGGAAGCGCTAACAGCCGGCTGTTTCTGTCCTTCTCTCACTTCCAGGATGTTCTGCTGAAAAATGTGGCCGGGCGGATTAATGGCAGAAGCAGTGCAGAAGTGCTGCGCTTTCAGCCAAACAGACAGCCAGATTGTCCAATGTCTGGATTGGCTGAAGTTTTCAGACAACTGCGTGACAACCACTTTATAGATTTCTTTTGTTTTTTTTAATCTCCACAATATATTTATAGCTATACTATGTTAGAACGTTGTTAAGAGGCATAAAAAAACATTAAAAGCTACATTGTTTACCAAATTTGCGAATGCAGCTTTAACTCTGTAAAACAGTGGTGTCCAAAGTTGGTCCTCAAGATCTGTATTCAACATGTTTTAGTTCTTTCATTGCTCCAACACACACCAACACAACCTGAATCACCAGTTCTTCATGTCTTCAAGCTCTGCTGAAGGCGCCACTGACTGAAATCAGGTGTATTGAAACAGAGAGACTTCTAAAACATGCTGGATAAAACCGGCCCTCCAGGATAAGGATTTGGGTCATAAGTTAAAAGGTCATATTAGCACATACTGGCTTAAGAAAAAGATTCTAAAATATGAAAATGTTACATAGTGTGCATTAAGGGGGAGCCTCTAACAGGAGGTAATTCTTTAAATCAGTGGATCCCAAACTGGGAACGCAGGATGATTTTTTTTTTTAGTTGAATGCTAGGACACTGCTAGCATAGAATAGAATAGAACTTTATTTGTCTGACACCAAAAATTACAAAAATACAGAAATTTGTCTTTTGTTTACAGGTGAGAAAGTTGTACCAAGATGTGATGTTAAATGTTACAATGGATTCTATGAGTGACTGGTAGACCATGATTAAAATGTGTTCCCTGACATTAAAATCCCTTAGTTTCCTGAGAAGATGGAGGCGCTGGAGTGCTTTCTTGTATATTGAATCTGAGTGTATTTGGAAGGACAGGCGAGCGTCTATCTGGGTCCCCAAATATTTAAAACTCTCCACCTGTTTAGCCTGCTCTCCCTGAATAACCAAAGGTTTAAAGAGCTTGGCTGTAGCTTCTGTTCTGCCTCTGCTCACTGTAGCGTTATATAGGGGTAAAGTTGTATATATTGAATATTATTATTATAATTATTCTTAATAATTAATAATAATAATAGTCAAAACCTTGTAATTAGGGCACCACCCAGCATTTTCTTTGGAAGGTAAGCTGAGACAACCTTTAGTTTTATCTTATTTGTATTTTTGTGTTATTTATCATTTATCAGTCTGAGTCTGAAAGAAGTAAGTTCTTTACCCATTTTCGATATGAAAACATACAAAAAATCACTGGAAGCCAATTTATGATTATATACGGATAAATTTATTTACAGAAACCTCAAAATGAACATGTTATAACAAGCAACACAGCAAAGTTAGGAATTTGACTTTGTAACCAGTTTAAGTTATTGACAAGATGAATTATTGAGGTTAAATAAATATTAATGACTAGTGTTTCAGAGTGAGAAATGGTTTACTAATGAAATTAAGCTAATTTATTGGCCTATGAAGGGAAGTTGAAGATTAAAGGATTTTAAGGAGGATGGATGGATGAAGAGAGTTAGGTTTAGCTTGCTTTATCAGATTGCATCACTCTTAATAGCCACAAATGCGTTCATCACAGACCTTTTCAGAGGGTTCCTGGGCGGATACACAAGTGTTGCAGTGGTTTGTTCCTTCAAACTCCTCCGCGGTTCTCTACCAGGTCGGAGTTGATTTTGGTCACTGGATCAGAGGTGTTCCTAGGTCACCACTCAGGTCTGGCCGGCAACTGGAGAGGATGCAGGTTCCGGAGGTTTCAACAAGCAGTGAAGTTCTCTCGGCATGGAGATGTCATTGTTTTCCATTAAAAGTCTAAAGTAGTTTAGTTTCCTAATAATGTCGTCTAACTTTTGGTTTCTAACGACGGATAAAGAAAAATAAACTTTAAAACGTCTAAACTTGGTTGAGAAGAATGTAACGTGAAAATAAAAGAAAAGCTTAACGCCGAATGTTTCTAAGACTTAAAGTCTAAGAGTGTTCTGCTGGAGTTCAGAGGCCTCATGTTGGAAAGCCTGGGTATCCTGACTCCCTGGGGTGGGAGCAGGCAAGCCTGCAGGCAGGCTGGAGAGGTCAGAGCAAGAGAAGAGGAGCCAAAGAGAGCAAGAGAGACGAAGAGGCAGCGAAGAGCTAGCAGTTAGCGCCTTCTGGTTTTAAAGGGGCAGAGGTGGAGTCTGGTTCAGCCAATGGTGTGGTTGACTCCACCTTCATCTGCATAAAGGGGAAGTACTTAGGAATGGCTTCTAAAAAGGGGGTTTAACTTTTGATGAGAGGAATAAATTTTCTAATCAATACAATAAAATCTTTACCACTTTTCTCTCTGAAACGTGATGAGTTATTCAGAATCACCTTTTAGACTGACTGCATCATGTTTATTCTAAGCATAGAAACACATTAAATCCCACATCAAATTATTCAGAGAACTCAGTTACTCTTAGCTTAAGAGTACATTAGACGAATAAACATTTCTAGTTTCTTGACTAGATTAGATTTAAAAGCGAAAAACACCCATAGGTATTTTGGAATCATGATATTGATAAACAATATGAAAAGTCTTCAAAGAAGATTGACTAAAGACCTTTTACCTAAGTAAATCAAACAGGGAAAAATCAAACTTTATCTTCTAAACACATTTTAAAAGTAAACCTGTGGATATTAACATTTCTTTATATCAATTTGGATCACACTGAAGTTTTATTTCATCTAGAACCTGTGAGGGTGAAGAGAGGTTAGCAGAGACATTTAAGTTCTTAAGGAAAGGAGAGACAAAGGAATTCCTCTGCTTTCCCCACTGGGTGAGAAAAGGTGGGGTGAGGGTCTTCTGGTTCCATTCCGTCTGTGCTTGTGATCGAAACTCCTTTTGATCACAATCCTGATCACAGAAAGTTTGTTATTTGAACAAGCAATCACCAAGTTGTAAATTAGCATTCAGTCGTATCTGTCTTGTTACAGAAAGATGAAAGGGGGTTCTTCGACACCAAGGCAGGAATTTATGACCTCCTGAGGGGGAATCTGTTTGAAAGAGGGTGTGAGCTGGGGGAAAGAGTCAATTGTCACACACACATAATCCATTTCTTGATCCTGGTTCATATAAACTTAGAAATAACGTCTATTTCCGCTACATCACACAGCACAGCTCCTTTGTCTTTAATGAACAGGGTGCTCATTTATAAAACTTGCTTACGCAAAAAATGGGCCTGAAAGTTGCGTAAGTCACTTTTTCCGGAAACTTTAGGATTTATAAAAGAAAACAATGGAAAAATGTGCGTAACTTTAAGCAAACTCTGAACCTTGCTTAAGCACATTTTGGAGACGTGAAACCTGGCAGCGCAACTGGTGAGATGAAAATTTGAGAATTTAAGACACAATTTAAGACTTGTAGACCCTCACACACACACACACAGAACCCCCAATCCCGTCTCTGAACAGAATAAAAATGAAAATCTGAATGAAAATATGTTGCATTTTAGAATAATATCACGTTATTTTCAGTGACAGCGATTTATAAAGCACAATTGCGTGGATCTGTGCGTACGCATAGTTTCAGAAATGGATTTTGCATAAGTGAAAAGTCTTTGCTGAGCTTAAGTACGTTTTTTGTAAGGATTCTACGCAAAGTTTCATAAATGAGCACCTAGGTTTTTAACAGGGCTACCACAAAAACAAAGAAGATCTGCAACAAACAGACTCACACCAATCATTGAGAAGAAGAGAGAATACTCTCTACTTCCGGCTTCCTTGGAGAGCGGTCGCACTTTATTCTTCTCTCCCTTTTGTGTTTCCCCTGCAGCTGTCTTGTCTTGTCTAACCTGAGCAACTTCCTCATTCCTTCTGGATAAATTATTTTTTTCAATCTGTTTTGCTGGTTTCCTCAAAACTTTGGATATATTTTTTACACTTTCAAAACAGAGAGGGGTTCTCTGACTCGGCTGACAGGGTCTGACGCTGCGTCTCTGGAGGACTGCTCTTTTGTATTAATGAGGATCGGGTCTACGCACATTGGCATCTATGGGGACTTGATTCATCTAAAAATAACGGAGCTGCAGGTGCGATTGGCAGGTGTCCTGCACTTGTGGAGGGGTCTCAATCAAATAACTACAGGCCCATTTCCAAACTGAGCTATATCTCTAAACTCTTAGAAAGAGTTGTGGCTGATCAGCTGGTCTCTTTTCTGGAACAACACAACCTTTTTGATAAATTCCAATCTGGTTTCCGTAAAAAACATTCAACAGAAACAGCTTTACTCAAAGTATCCAGTGACATCATGATGGCAGCAGACTCCGGGGAGTTTACAGTTTTAGTTTTCTTGGACCTTTCTGCAGCTTTTGACACTGTTGATCACAGCGCCTTAATGAACAGACTCCGTGACTTGGTGGGGATCTCTGGAACAGTTTTAGACTGGTTCAAATCGTACCTCTCAAACAGACGTTTCAGTGTCCATATAAACAACATCATGTCAGATACTACAGATCTGTTCTGTGGGGTACCCCAAGGCTCTGTTCTGGGTCCACTCCTGTTTTTACTATATCTCCATCCTCTTGGACAGATCATTAGTAGATGTCACAATGTCTCCTACCACCTTTATGCAGATGACATTCAGCTGTACTGCTCCTTCAAGGACTCAGAGTTCTACAAACTGTCTGAACTACTGGAGTGTCTGTCAGCTACTAACTGGTTAGAAAATAACTTCCTTCAGTTAAACCCTGAAAAGACTGAATGTCTGATTGTTGCCCCTGATAGAATGGTCCCTCTGATCAGTCAAAAGATTGGACATTTAAGTTCTGCTGTAAAGTCAAACCTGAGGAATCTGGGTGTTATTTTCGACCAATCAATGTCTCTTGAAGGTCACTCAAAACAGCTGGTCAGAAACTGTTTTTATCATCTGAGAAATATTAATAAACTGAGAAAGTTGGTGTCAAAACCTGAACTGGAAATGGTTCTTCATGCTTTTATCTCCTCCCGTCTAGATTACTGTAACACACTTTTCACATGTTTGAACCAAAAAGCCCTTGACCGCCTTCAGCTGGTCCAGAACTCTGCAGCGAGGCTCCTCACTGGAGCAAACAGAAAAGATCACATCATTCCTATTCTGAGGTCTCTGCACTGGTTACCTGTTAAATGTAGAGTTCATTTTAAAATCCTGACTTTAACTTTCAGGGCCCTACATGGTCAAGCTCCTCTTTATGTTACTGAACTGATAAAGCTGTACGCTCCAACCCGAGTCCTCAGGTCCACAGACCAGAATCTCCTAACAGTTCCAAGGACCAGATTTAAAAGTCCAGGTCATCGCTCCTTCCAGTCTGTTGCACCGCGACTTTGGAATGAACTTCCTTTAGTTTTACGCTGTATAGACAGTCTGGACTCCTTTAAAAAGCAGCTGAAGACCCAATTATTCAAAACTGCTTTTAAATAACTCTTTTGTGTTCTCTTGTTGTTGTTTAATGATTTTGATTTGTAATGATATTTTGTTTGTTTTATTAATTTTATTTGTTTTATCATGTTTGATTCTGTTTTCTGTGAAGCACTTTGTGATTTTTTTCTGTGAAAGGTGCTATATAAATAAACTTTACTTACTTACTTACTTACTTGATTTGTGCTTTGAACACTGAAACGCTCACGATGAAGGAGTTGTTTTGGAGGACTGGCTGCAAACAAACTCTGGCGCGGAGCAAATTACAATCGAGGTGTCTGACTGCACAGATCAGTGGGGAAGGCCATGATTCAGCTGTTTGGAGGGGTGAAGCCAGCAAAATGAACAGCAATGAACAATAAGGCAGTGGAGGAAACATGGCTGCTGCCTGAGACAAACAACTTCTGATCTTATTTCTGCTCTTGAACAACCCCATGCTACAGAATGAATGGAGCAGCTGCTCTGAACCCTCCCTCCCTTCTACGCTCTCCTCCTATCTACTCCCTCACCCTTGCTGAATTGGAGCAGGACGTGCAGCTGCTTCAGCAAAGAAGCCTGCGCCATGATGGCAGAGTTCCTGGTCCCGCCCACCTGCCCTTATGTTTTTTTTAACTGTGGACTGTCAGTGTATGTTCTGTACCCGGAGGTTTTTTGTATCTGTCTCAGCCATGTCTTTGAGACGTGGAGGAGGGAGATACCTTTTTTCTTCCTCATCCTTCCCTGTTGTCAGCCCTTTTCTCATCTGCTTAAAGGGGGCACCACACAAGTGGCTGCGTGCCCGCAAGTACAGTCTTACCTGTCTGTGTCTAATCCTGTAAGGTTGTACTGAAAGTGAATTTCCCCTCTGAGGGATCAATAAAGGTAATCTCAATCTAAATAATTTATTTTTGTAAAAATAGTCCTTCACATTTATTGTTTTCATTTTCTCAGGGAGTTGTTCATGTTTTAAAGCTGAACTCTGCAGTTTGGTAAACAAGCTAGGTATTGCTAGCTATTTTTAAAGAAACATGTCTCAGAGCACTCACCCCTCCCATCGGGTAAAATCCGTAGGCCAGCCTTCTCCGGACATGCCACCGCTCGTTGTCTCAGAAACAATAGACAGCAAAACTCCAGCTGTAGAAACGTTCCCCCAGATTTGTCCTCTTTTTACCTCTAAACGTTTTTTGTTTTCTGCTAGCTGAAAAGGTGGGGGTTTTTTTTCCTAAAATTGAAGCGCTAAAAATTGGCCTTTTCTGACCTTCTTCACTTCCAGGATGTTTTGCTGAAAAATGCACCAGGACGCATTAATGGAAGATCCAAGCAGTGTGGAAGTGAGGCGCTTCAGTGAGACAGACAGCCGGATTGTCCAATAGTTGCTTTTGGTCTGAAACGTATGATTGGCTGAGGTTTTTACATACCATATGCAGTGTTTGTGAAAACACGTCGGACAGTCGGACATTACCGACGTAATTTAAAATTGTCTGACATAAAACTGAAAGTCGTCAGACACTTTGGCCGGCGTTCTGCTTCTCTAGTTGTATCTCTCTCACTCGCTAACTGTCTCTCTCCTTTTCTCTCACTGTCAATCTTTTGCTCGCGGTGCGCGTGCCTCTCGCTCATGCGCCTCTTTTTGCATATGGACCTCTCATTCACACGAATTCGCTCGTGTGCTGATGTGAAATGTCAAAGTTTTCCTTCAGACTTCGTTCCCTGGGGTCTTTTCGTCTCCTCTGGAGTTTCTAGATGGACGTAGGCTCTCTGACTTTACAGCATTCAGATTCAGAATCAGATGTGAGATCTAAGTCGGCCTCTGTCTTCTCTAATATTAACTTCCTAAACGAACTGTAACCACCACGATTTAGTTTTTATTCAGTCCGTTCTTTCTTGTTCATCATTATTTAATGATCAAACACAGCTCCGATGGACAATATTAAAATACATCAGTAATGACCGACTGTCTGACGTGTTTCTATGGTGATGAGACACAGAACAGCTGATGAAGTTTCACCAGAAAGTGTTGCTGGTTGGTCCCCCGAACAAAGCCAATATGATCTATTAACTCTGTTAAAGCGGCTCTCTGCAGCATTTTTCTCTGTATCAAAGTTTTCTAAATGTTTTAAATGATATTTCAGGTCTAAATTATGATCTATGGGTTGAGTTCCACAACATCTGTCATTCTGATGAAGACCCTCCTTCCTCCTAGAGACCCCTTTGCATTATTTCTTGCCGCCGACATTTTTCAGCCAATGAAATTCAAATTTCTGCATTCTCTCAACATGCACGCGCATGGACCAAACCTGTACCAGTAGGGGGCGCTGTCGTACAGGACGCTCCGTGTGTTTCTCTGCCGTCTCAGCCGTTCACTGAGGACTCACAGCTCATTTCTACTAAAAACCTACCCATTCTCCAGCTAAAGATGGATTTATTTTAATTTTTAAACCTTTCACCTCACAGAATGGCAAGGCTTGACAGGATTACGTGTTTATTTTGGTCAGAAAGTTCATCCAGGGTCGAGTCAAGTTCAGCTTCAGAGTCCAGCAGCAGCTCTCTACTAACAGAGCTAATATCAGAAGCAGCAGGGACAGAGAGGGCTCATCAGACCCTCGTAGTGTTGGAATAAGATTGTGAACTGTGAGCTGTACAGTTCATGCCCGCAACATATATGCGCGGTGTGCACACGCACACATGCGACTGGACGCGCGTGTCGAGATGTTTTGAGGAGGAGCCTTTGGACGCTAGATTCAAAAACTGCTCTCTTGATGAAATCCTCCAGAGTGCTGCTTTAACTGGTTACTTTAGTATGAGGAACCAAAGTACAAGAGAATGAAGTTTTAAGAATGAAGGAGTGAACTGTTTGAAAGATAAAATATTATTTACTCAGGAGGAAAACCTCATAGAGTTTTTTACAATTACCATTTTTGCTTAATAAGGCATCTAACTGGTATAAGGTATGTCCATGGGTTAAAAATACTCTGCATAAAGGTTTGAAAAGAATATGGGAACATGATTTGGGTTGCAATTTTGTTGAAGGAACATGGGATTCAATAGGCTTTATGCACAGAGTACTTAGTAAAACTTCCGGTTTAAAATTACCTCGCGGGACCATTTCCGGTTCCATTTGAAACGTGAAGATTTCCAGAGTTAGAGTGCATTTCCAGCTAAAGATATTGTTTATAATCAAAACGAGTAATAGTATAGTATAGTACAGTATGATATATATATTATAGCACTAAGAAATGAAGCCATCATATAAGTATCAGCGGACGGGAAGCCTCGACAGCTGAACACTGCTGTGTTCCGTTGTGTACCGCATCAGCTGAATAGAATTCATCAGTCCGTTTCCACACATTTCCACTGAATAAATAACTACAAAAAAGAAGGATTGTGAACTTAAGAAGAGAAAACGTGATCATTTCTAACCACACCGTGTCTGCAGTCCACACTTTGCAGCACAGTAGTCAAAGAGCCGAGTGGACGAGGCTAATGGAGGAGGCGCGGCGCCGTTCGTGTGTTATTTCACTGGAACAACTATTCTTTTGGTGAATGAAGACTTGGTGTTTGATAACGTACAGCTAGACCAGAGAAAGTTGAAAGTTGGGAAGCAGTTGGAGCCCACGATCACGGCTATATAGATTTGTTTCACTGTTTTTTGATGATGGAAGCTACGAGCTAACGCTGTAAGCTTACCTTCAATTTCATGAATAAAGCTGGTTATATACAGCTTAAAGTCCTTCACCCGCTTGCTCACAGATGTCTCTGTGTGTTTTTCAAAAATCCGGTGGACATCGTTTACCGTGATGCACGGCAGGTCTTGAAGAAAACGGGTAAAAAAATCCATTTTGTCCAGTTTGTGTGGGAACAGCGTTGAACCGGAAGGGAGCGGCAGCCTCTATCGCAACCAGGAAGTGACCGTGCATAAACCCCATTGTCTCCAATAATNTGAATCAGATTTATTGGATGTGACATAGATGAAACAGTCTGCTGGAGGTGTTTGAAGATGTCAGACTTTGACTCTCTCTCGTAGAGGTCCAGACAGCTGTTAGTTGCTATGTGTTTGACAGCCAGAGTTCTCTGTCCAGCATCATTTATTCTGCAAAGGAAACCAAAGTGTGGCTTGTTAAGGTCTCCAGCTGCAGCTCAGAGTGGGAAACGCTCATGTGTTTATGAAAATGAAACAGACATCCTTTAGGGGAGAACCCTCAGAGATGCAACTTTTGATGATCTTAAATTGAATATTAATTTTCATTTTACATAAGTGCGTGTATATAAGACATGATTTCTAATTGTGACTGGTTGAAGAAAAGTTGTTATTTTCTTATCTTTGGCTGCTGCGTCACTCATGTTTGCACACAGAGAGTTCAAACCGACACCGTTGTAATCTGTGGGGCCTGAGCTTTCATCATATATTGTTTGTTTGGTCTGCAAGTTGTGAGATCACTACGGTCAGTTTTTACCTTTATCCTTACCTTCAGTGTTTTTATAAACATCTTTTGCTTCTTTTTGCTGCTTTGAAATCGTGTCTTGCTGCTTAGTGACTGTAAATCATGTTTGAGCTCCAAAATCCACCAGAACCAGGTGATCCATCGTCTCTGTGTCACTCTGAATCATTTCTGGATTTAGGTTTTTTATCATCCAGGAGGACACCATGAAGCAGTGGCTAAAGCCCACCCACCATTACACACAGGAGTACCCACTGACTACTAAATTCATGAAGGCCCCATTCAAATGTTTTGGTCCCGCCTACTTTACACTAAAATGTGATTGGCTGATATGTCTGTCAGTTTCTAAATAAACTCATTCTGCTGAGTTTTTGACCCAGACGTGCCTTGTGTCCAATCAGAAAGCACTCTCAAACATGTTCCTACTGAGCAACATCAAAATGANGTGAGGCGCTTCAGTGAGACAGACAGCCGGATTGTCCAATAGTTGCTTTTGGTCTGAAACGTATGATTGGCTGAGGTTTTTACATACCATATGCAGTGTTTGTGAAAACACGTCGGACAGTCGGACATTACCGACGTAATTTAAAATTGTCTGACATAAAACTGAAAGTCGTCAGACACTTTGGCCGGCGTTCTGCTTCTCTAGTTGTATCTCTCTCACTCGCTAACTGTCTCTCTCCTTTTCTCTCACTGTCAATCTTTTGCTCGCGGTGCGCGTGCCTCTCGCTCATGCGCCTCTTTTTGCATATGGACCTCTCATTCACACGAATTCGCTCGTGTGCTGATGTGAAATGTCAAAGTTTTCCTTCAGACTTCGTTCCCTGGGGTCTTTTCGTCTCCTCTGGAGTTTCTAGATGGACGTAGGCTCTCTGACTTTACAGCATTCAGATTCAGAATCAGATGTGAGATCTAAGTCGGCCTCTGTCTTCTCTAATATTAACTTCCTAAACGAACTGTAACCACCACGATTTAGTTTTTATTCAGTCCGTTCTTTCTTGTTCATCATTATTTAATGATCAAACACAGCTCCGATGGACAATATTAAAATACATCAGTAATGACCGACTGTCTGACGTGTTTCTATGGTGATGAGACACAGAACAGCTGATGAAGTTTCACCAGAAAGTGTTGCTGGTTGGTCCCCCGAACAAAGCCAATATGATCTATTAACTCTGTTAAAGCGGCTCTCTGCAGCATTTTTCTCTGTATCAAAGTTTTCTAAATGTTTTAAATGATATTTCAGGTCTAAATTATGATCTATGGGTTGAGTTCCACAACATCTGTCATTCTGATGAAGACCCTCCTTCCTCCTAGAGACCCCTTTGCATTATTTCTTGCCGCCGACATTTTTCAGCCAATGAAATTCAAATTTCTGCATTCTCTCAACATGCACGCGCATGGACCAAACCTGTACCAGTAGGGGGCGCTGTCGTACAGGACGCTCCGTGTGTTTCTCTGCCGTCTCAGCCGTTCACTGAGGACTCACAGCTCATTTCTACTAAAAACCTACCCATTCTCCAGCTAAAGATGGATTTATTTTAATTTTTAAACCTTTCACCTCACAGAATGGCAAGGCTTGACAGGATTACGTGTTTATTTTGGTCAGAAAGTTCATCCAGGGTCGAGTCAAGTTCAGCTTCAGAGTCCAGCAGCAGCTCTCTACTAACAGAGCTAATATCAGAAGCAGCAGGGACAGAGAGGGCTCATCAGACCCTCGTAGTGTTGGAATAAGATTGTGAACTGTGAGCTGTACAGTTCATGCCCGCAACATATATGCGCGGTGTGCACACGCACACATGCGACTGGACGCGCGTGTCGAGATGTTTTGAGGAGGAGCCTTTGGACGCTAGATTCAAAAACTGCTCTCTTGATGAAATCCTCCAGAGTGCTGCTTTAACTGGTTACTTTAGTATGAGGAACCAAAGTACAAGAGAATGAAGTTTTAAGAATGAAGGAGTGAACTGTTTGAAAGATAAAATATTATTTACTCAGGAGGAAAACCTCATAGAGTTTTTTACAATTACCATTTTTGCTTAATAAGGCATCTAACTGGTATAAGGTATGTCCATGGGTTAAAAATACTCTGCATAAAGGTTTGAAAAGAATATGGGAACATGATTTGGGTTGCAATTTTGTTGAAGGAACATGGGATTCAATAGGCTTTATGCACAGAGTACTTAGTAAAACTTCCGGTTTAAAATTACCTCGCGGGACCATTTCCGGTTCCATTTGAAACGTGAAGATTTCCAGAGTTAGAGTGCATTTCCAGCTAAAGATATTGTTTATAATCAAAACGAGTAATAGTATAGTATAGTACAGTATGATATATATATTATAGCACTAAGAAATGAAGCCATCATATAAGTATCAGCGGACGGGAAGCCTCGACAGCTGAACACTGCTGTGTTCCGTTGTGTACCGCATCAGCTGAATAGAATTCATCAGTCCGTTTCCACACATTTCCACTGAATAAATAACTACAAAAAGGAAGGATTGTGAACTTAAGAGGAGAAAACGTGATCATTTCTAACCACACCGTGTCTGCAGTCCACACTTTGCAGCACAGTAGTCAAAGAGCCGAGTGGACGAGGCTAATGGAGGAGGCGCGGCGCCGTTCGTGTGTTATTTCACTGGAACAACTATTCTTTTGGTGAATGAAGACTTGGTGTTTGATAACGTACAGCTAGACCAGAGAAAGTTGAAAGTTGGGAAGCAGTTGGAGCCCACGATCACGGCTATATAGATTTGTTTCACTGTTTTTTGATGATGGAAGCTACGAGCTAACGCTGTAAGCTTACCTTCAATTTCATGAATAAAGCTGGTTATATACAGCTTAAAGTCCTTCACCCGCTTGCTCACAGATGTCTCTGTGTGTTTTTCAAAAATCCGGTGGACATCGTTTACCGTGATGCACGGCAGGTCTTGAAGAAAACGGGTAAAAAAATCCATTTTGTCCAGTTTGTGTGGGAACAGCGTTGAACCGGAAGGGAGCGGCAGCCTCTATCGCAACCAGGAAGTGACCGTGCATAAACCCCATTGTCTCCAATAATGGGTTTTATATTCGGGAGGCCAGGGGTAAATTCATTCAATACAAAATCCTCAATAGGTATTTTTTTTACCCCATCTAGACTTTATAAAATGGGCATCAATAAGGATGACTCATGCTGGAAATGTCACAAGGAAAAAGGTACTTTCTTACACGCCTTATGGACATGTCCAATGATCTTCCCAATATGGAACCATGTTCTAACATAAATGGAGGGTTGGTTGAAATGTAAGCTCCCTAGATCACCAAGACTGTGCCTTTTGGGAGATAAAAATGAGGTTCCACAGCTAGATAAAGCAGTTTTTAGAGTGCTAAACACTGGACTTGTGACATGTGCTCATCTTATTTTAATGCACTGGAAAGGACCCCAGACTCCAACCCTCAAAATGTGGAGAGAGAGAATGATCGGGAATGCAGCGTGTGAGAAAATGCTGGGAAGATTAAACCGGAGTAATGAGACTTTAACAGAACAGTGGGACAGTATATGTTCATTTGTGACTACAACCTCACCATGATAATGTGAGTAGTAGACTGGACTGAAGTGTTCTATGTGTGTGCACTGTTGGATTTGTACGGTATTTTATTATCTTTATTTATTTTTTACATTTTTGTGCCTCACTGTTTTTGTTTTCTTTCTTTGTTGCTGGTGTTATACTATACTTTGAAAAAATAATAAAAAACTTTGATTATAAAAAAAAGAATGAAGGAGTGAGAACAGGAGGATAATCTGTGAACTCCATGGATTATTCTGCTGTTATGGTTACAGCCTCTGAAGAGGAGAGTGGGATGAAAGAGAGGAACTGAACAGAACTGAATAGAATAGAATTAAATAGAAGTCCTTTATTGTCCCTCAGTGGGGAAATTCAGGTGCACCAGCAGCAAAGTTACAGGTAAATATAAATAAATAAATACATTTAAAAAATAAGAAGAACTACCTGACTGTAAAGTAATTTAGAGCATAAACAATATTAACAGCTTAATAATTTATTTCTCAATCATTAAAATGCCATACTTAGATCCTGATTGACAGAAATGTGAAACTGAACAGGATTCCTGAGTGAAACTAGACCAGCAGCATCCTGGGTCTTTAGAGCCAGACTGACTCAGTGTTATGGATGTGTGATGTTGTACAGGAGCTGGTGCCTGTCTTTTTAGGTCTTTTAACCACATAGTGTCTTTTAAACTGCTGACAGTTCTTTTGAGTTTTAGACTAATCATTGAAGATATTTTTATACTTGGCCTGTTTTTTTTCCCCCTTTGAATTGTTCTGTTTTATTATTGTATTTACCGTCTGTATTTGACTGTGTTCAGTACTTTGGGCTGCCTTGATTGGTGGTGGGAAGGCGCTATATTAATCATGTCACTACCCACTATATTAAATAGATACAGATCTGCAGCACGTGAGGACATTGTCCTACGTGATTCAAAAATGTCCTGCCTGAGACGCTCCCACGTCTGCCAGTTTGGCAGGCGTGACTGAAAAGTTTTCGCAAACACTGCCATATGAATAATAATGTTTTCTTAATAAATGTACTAAGTTGCTAATGATAAAACATTATTTTAGCCACGAATAAGTGTGTGAAAGGTCTTGGTATGTGTGGCAGAGAAAAGGCAGAGAGACATCATGATTTGTGACACCCAGTTCCTCAGAAGAGGGGGCTCAGGTTTAGACCAGATTAAGCCAGTTTTTTACCGGGTGTAAGATGAGCTAATAGTATTCGGTGTGAGTCGGAGACATCTCCTGTTAGTACAGTATAAGAAACCTTTTGTTTAACTAGTGGAACGTTTCTAGGAGCCCCTGAGGGGCGGGGATGGATGAGGAAGCAGAGAGTTGTATTTTGTGAGGCAAAAGCGCACCTCAGTTCCTTGTATAAATATCACACACATAGTTAGAAGCATAATTATCACCCAACATCAAGTGCTAACAAATCACATGAGACCCTGGTGTATTATGTGAGATCACAGTTATTTTCAAGTTTAACATGGCTATAACTCTTTAAGTTCTCAACAAAAAATTACCATAGTTTAAAACTTTAAAGGTAGCAAGTGATGTAAATACACTGAATGAATACTAGACCTTACATCTGAGTATGTTATGTTCACCTTTGTAAAATTGTAAAATAATTATTAAATG
The DNA here is from genome assembly GCA_006937965.1 of Callopanchax toddi. Classification (NCBI taxonomy): domain Eukaryota; kingdom Metazoa; phylum Chordata; class Actinopteri; order Cyprinodontiformes; family Nothobranchiidae; genus Callopanchax; species Callopanchax toddi. The sequence goes on along the minus strand of SSNR01000737.1, from coordinate 18,392 downwards.
TTATTATTATTATTGATAATAATAAAATAGGCGAGATATTGTGTGTACCTAAGTGTAAAAGTTTACCAATGAAGCCCTGACCTTTGTATATAGCTATCAATAGGAAGGTTCAAATTGAAAGAAATGCACTGACTGCTGAAAACATACTCAATAAAAATGTTGTCATCACAATAGATTTCTATAGCATACCTTTTGAAAAACATTATTTTAATATGCAGATTTATTTTTCATACTGACAGTACCCAAATGAACTCATTAGGTAAGGTAAAGCTGAGCACCATTGTTGACCATAAAAATGTTATACACTTTAAAAAATCAGTCATGATAAAAATAGAGTTCACATCTTTATTCTAACATCTTAGCAGGGCTATATATAAACATCTGGTTCTTTCTAAGTCTTTAAAGTGGGTATTTATGAGCTCAGTCATAGATAAACAAACCCACCTGATACACACTGTCATCATCTTACAAAGCAAAAATAAAAATGCATTGACAAAAATCTTTTACACCCTTCCTTTACAATGGTATACTTGTAGACATGTTTTGCCAAAAAGTAAAAACAGTTCAGCATGAACACCCCATACCGACTGTCTGACCCAGCCTGACTCAAGTTTAAACCGACTGTTTAGACTTGTTCTGAAGCTACAAGAACTAGGGCCTCATTTATATGTTCTTAAACTCAGCAAAAGAAGTTTCCTTACAGAACATAATTTGGGACCTATAAAACACTGTTAATAATAATAATAATAATAATGGATTGGATTCATATAGCGCTTTCTAGTCACCCAGAGCGCTTTGACAGAAGCTCTATTATACTTTCACGCACTCATTTACACCGGTGGTGGTAAACTATGACAGACGTCTGTAGTCACAGCTGACCTGGGGCAGTCTGACAGAAGCGAGGCTACCATTCTGCACCATCGGCCCTTCTGACCACCACCAACATTCACATACAGTCACACAGGCAAGTTGGGTGAAGTGTCTTGCCCAAGGACACAACGACAATCTAACCCAGCTGGAGCTGGGAATCGAACCGGCGACCCTCCGGTTACCAGACCAGCCACTCTACAAACTGACACAGAGTTAACACAGAGATGCACACAATTCCTGTGATTTTGGATCACATCCTACCTCCTACGCACCTACATTCTGCCACATATGGTCAAGAATAATTTGCATATACATAAGCTGCTGTTCTGGCATTTCATGGTAAATAATGGCAACAAAGACGTCTAGAAACACAGCTTCACAGAGACTGAAATCAAGGTGCTTGTGAGTTTAAGTAGAGGAGCAAAAAATATTTAATTTGGTGGTGACACTTGTATCACCAATAATATGCCCGCATCAAATTCAAGTCGCTAACGCTAGCAAACAAAGTCCTGAAAGGAACAGCTCCCATCTACTTGAATCCTCTTGCTAAGGCTTAGGTCACGGCTCGGTCACTCCAGTCATCAAAAGATTATCAGCTAGCAGTGCCTAGACCGCACTCAAGATAGTCCAGACTATTTTCATGTGTCGTTACACAATGGTGGAATGACCTACCAAGCTACCAGAGCAGCCATCTTCAAGAAACTCCTGAAGACCTAGCTCTTCTAGACTAGCACCTACCTTCGCCTGCACTACCATACTCTCTTTGTGCACTTCCCTTTATGCTTGTATTCTTTTCCCTCACCGTCACCCTGTCACCTCAGAGACTGACTATTGTCCGTCCCTCTAAGTAGTTTGTTGTTAGCATTTGTTGTTGTAGTGTTGTTAGCAATGGTTACTATATTGGTACATTATCATTTGTAAATCGCTTTGGATAAAAGCATCTGATAAATAATAATCAGGCCTGCACATAAGCAGCACGCTGGTCTGCATCAAAACCGGATTTCATTCATGCGTACCAGAACCGCCTGCCCGAACTTGTCTTTGCGGACCAGCTCTTCTGCGGTCCCAATGGGAGACCCCTCGATCTGACGAGCTTCACATCCTGTTGCAGTGTAGTGAATGAGTGCTCACATGACCTCTGAAGCTAGTGGACACACACGGCAGGACCTCCAACACACACACAGCATCTTCAATGCGTGTTACCGCGCCCTTACGCACAGCTCCTTTTACACACACACAATCACAGTTCATCCAACCCACGCACGCAACTCACACATGCCCAGGAGGGGTGCAACGGGTCACAATTGATCTGTGATCCATACTGATCACCCTCTATGCAGGACACAGTTCACGGATCCAGCAGCGCTCGTGCGTTTGCTAAATCCGACCCAACAGCTCGCGCTCTGAATCTGCTAATAAATAATTCCCCTCTGAGAAAGGCGCTCATTTAGTCATCACATATCAAGTTCTCTCTATCAGAATCAGTCATTTTAGTTGACCAGAACAAAGGATCACTGATCGATTTCTGATCCATTCTCTGCTGCGTGTGCTCACGGAGCTGCTGATCCTCCATGTCTGTCAGCTGATCTCCACTCTGATGGAGCAACTAGACTCATCTATTTATGTCTAAGATAACGTGTTGTTTTGGACTTTTATACGAGCTAATGAACGTTAATACTAACGGTGTTCAGTCAGGAGCAATCAGAACACCTTGATCATCACGCCTCCTCACCTGCTGCAGCTGTCAGCAGTGAGCGGTTCTGTCTGACCCAAGCGAGAGGTGAATAGAAGTCTTTTCACCATTTAATTTGTTTTTATATGATTTTATTGTTTTTATGATAACATTTTATTTAACGGCATACTCAGTAGCCAGGTAAACAAACGAGGTCTCGCTAGCTATTTTACAGAAACACGTCTCGGTGAACTCACCCCTCCCGTTGGGTAAAATCCTTACGCCAGCCTCCCGCGGATATAGGACCACGGTTTGCAAAGGTGACAAAGCAGAGTATAACTCCAGCCGCAGAAATGTTCCCCCAGCTTTTCCTCTTTTCACCTCCAAACGTTTTTAGTTTTCTGCTAGCTGAAAAGGTATTTTTTGGGGGGGACTCTGGTATTTTTATCTTAAAATGGAAGCACTAAGCGCAGCTCTCTGTCCTACTTGTACTTTCACTTTCACTTCCGGGAAGTTCTGCCCCAAAACGTGTCCGGGCGGATTAACGCCAATCCAAGCAGTGAGGAAGTGCGGCAGACAGACAGCTGGATTGTCTACGTAATCCTATCGTTCGGTCCGAACTGCGGGACAACCACTTTATTAATTTCTTTTGTTTTGTTTTTTTTATCTCCACAAGATATTTATGGCTATACTATATTAGAACATTGTTAAAAGGCTTTTAAAAAAACATTAAAAGCTACATTGTTTACCTGGCTACTGAGTATGGCTTTAAACATTGGATTGACATCTTGAGTTAAATCTTGTTTGTATTTGTAACATATGTTTATATTATAATTTGGCAATTAGTACTTTGTTTATTTTTATTTTATTTTGTTTGGTGCAATGAGCACTTGTGTGTTGGGACTTTTAATTTGAAAGAGGTTTGTTTTAAAAGAGAGCTTCCTGGTGAGCAGGAGAAAAATACCCAGGAGGAGACTCGAAGGATGCTGTACTGTTCTGCTGTTCGGAAAATAAAGCTAAGTTAACAAAGAACTGTAGCCCGCCTTTCCATGCCCCGAGAGGACCGCTACTGGCCTATTTTTAAGGGTTACAGACTGGTGGCAGCGGTGTTTTCAACTTCGTCTTTGTGTGAGCCGAGGCAGTCAACTTGTTTCGCCGGTCGTCGGGCGTTCCTGCAGTCGCTGACGACGCGCTGTGAGTACCTGGATTCTTTTGAAGAGGAAGGTTGGCGGTCGTTACTGCGACGGACGTGGGTACGTTTTTCCGCCTGAGTGATTGAGTTGGATGGGTTTTTCATCCTTTTTCAAACTTCATTGTCGCGGTCATGTCGCAACCAGCTGATGACGTCGGTGATGGCGGCGCCGTTTCGAACAATGATGGCGCACGTGCTCCCCCGCCCGACATGAGGACTGTAGTTCACTATCGTGTGGAGTTACCCCCATGCTTTCATGGTGATGGCAAAGATAAAGACAGTTTTTCATTGTGGCGGCAACGTTTGGAGCTGGCTGTTAAAGCATGCACAGACAATCAACAGCTAGATATTGCCACAATTCTTCCCACACGCCTTAGTGGGGATGCGCTGGCTTTTTGGCTATCGTTGTCACCAGATGTGAAACAGGACTATGATAAATCTGTGGAGAAACTGAAGTTTTTGGACGAAAGGAATTTCTGCTTCACTTTCAAACTTTTGTTAATGCTAGACAGCGTTTGCCGAAAGAACCATTGGAAGTTTATGCTGCAGAAATCACAAGACTGGTCCTGGAAGCTTTCCCAAATTATGGACAGCCAGCCATCGCAATGGAACGTTTCAGAAGATTCGTGGCTGGTTTGGATCCACTCCTGCAGGCTAAATGCCACGAGCATGGTGCAGCTACTTTGGAGGAGGCATTGGCTATTGCCTGTAAATGGGAGCGTGCTCAGGAGGCGATGAGGCTTCTTCCCCCTCCTGTGCTTCCAACTGCTGTGCCACCTGGTGTTACTTCTCCAGTGGGTCAAGGGGAACCTGTCACAGCGTTGGTGTCCACACGTGATGAAAAGCTTCATTCTGAGTCAACCGAGGGTCTGGTGGATGTTGTTAAGCAGTTGTCAAAGGAATTGAGGGCCCTGAAGCTTGAAGTTTCTCAATTGGGTCAAGGATGTGGTCACATGGTCCACCAGCATGCATCTGGATCTTCCGCCTCAAGACCGAGGTTTGGACGAGACGAAATCGGACGCGAGAGAGGAAGGGACACACATCGTCGGTCCCCGTCTGGTTCTCCGATACGACGTGCATTCTCGGCGGTCAGCCCCAGCCGTCACCCCTCTAACAGAGCATACGGTGACCCTCATCTCTCCGGAGCGTCTTCTGGTCATCAGAGGAGGCACCACTCACCATCTCCTTCATCGATTCCACCTTCTCATCAAGCTGACTCTTATCAGGCTCGCAGTTTGGATCGTTTCAACTACTACAGCCCCGCTAGACGTCACTCTCCTGACTACGACAGACCAGACCGACGAGCCTACGGTGACTCTCGTAGGTACCCTCCATACGACCCTGATAGGCCCAGGTATGAGTCTCGCTCACACGCCCCAGTTGGGGATAGGTACCCACGACACAGACAGGGTAGCACGGTTACTTTTGATGAGGATTTCTATGAACAGGGAAACGAGTGGTAGCGGATACTGAGGGCCGAGTATCCGCTGTTGTTGAGGGGGCCCCACCTTCACATACACCCCAGTACAGGATAGCTACACGCTATGAACTGGCGGTTATTGAGAACATTTCTACCAAAGTTTATCTTGATACTGGCTCAGACATCTCACTTATCAGTGAAGCTTTCAGATTATCCATTCCCTCTCTGCGGTCTAAACCTATGCGAAGTGCCCAGGTTTTTCCTAGAGCTGTTACAGGTGACTATTTAGATAACCTCGGGACGCTTCAGGTGACCATTAGACTAGGAAATGAAGTTTTCACACATTCTGTTCAGGTGGTTAGGAACGTCACGCAGCCTGTTATCTTGGGGTGGGACTTTCTGATGTCTCATCATGCAGTTTTGGACTTGAAACAAGGCGTGCTTAATGTGGGGAATCACAGTGTCATACCTCTTTTAAGCGCCAACGAGGCAGCTCCCCTGAGCTGTAACGCTGTTACCTTGTCGACCGTGGTGGTTCCCGCGATGACTCAGGTGACCGTTTTGGCTAAAGTTCAGCCCACCATTGGCGTCCCTGATTTTGAAGCGGTGTACACAGGGGTTCTGGAGCCTGGTCCCCCAAGCCATCATGGGTTGTTAGCGGCGCGAACACTAGCTCAAGTACAAGCCGGGTTAGCACATGTTAGAGTTATGAATCCTACTACAGATGACATTCATGTACCTTCTGATACCCGACTGGGTGATTTTTATCCCCTCGGACGAGAAATTGATGATGACTATTATGTGGTGGAGACAACTGTAGCTACGGTTCAAACAACTGACACCCCTCCCACATCACAGTTACCGGAAGTTGATATTGATCATTCCAGACTCACTGTTGACCAACGAGCACAGTTAGAGGACCTTTTATTGGCTTACAGTGACGTATTCAGTGTTCATGACCAAGACTATGGACGCACAAACATAGTAAGACATAGTATCAGGACGGGTGACACGCCTCCGATCAAGCAACGGGCGTACAGAACGGCACCTAACACCCGCATGGAGATAGACAAGCAGGTGCAGCAGCTCCTTTCACAGGACCTCATTGAGGAGAGTTGCAGTCCGTGGTCTTCACCTGTTGTCCTGGTCAGAAAAAAAGATGGTGGCTATAGATTTTGCATTGACTATAGGAAGTTGAATGCTGCCACCATTAAAGACTTATATCCTTTACCTCGCCCTGCTGAAGCTCTCGACAGCCTTTCAGGCGCCTGCTGGTTCAGTACAATGGACTTATCCAGCGGTTACTGGCAGGTTGAACTTGAGCCTGGAGACAGGGAGAAAACCGCGTTCAGCACGGGTAGTGGATTCTTCCAGTTTAAGGTCATGCCCATGGGTTTGACTAATGCTCCTCCAACCTTTCAAAGGCTTATGGAGTTGGTGCTCCATGGCTTGCACTGGAAAGACTGTCTGATTTACCTGGATGATGTGCTTGTTTTCAGTCGGACTTTTGCAGATCACCTACAGAGCTTGGAAGAGGTCTTCGGCAGGTTTCGTTCGGCTGGTCTCAAGTTAAAAGCCAGAAAGTGTCATTTGGCTAAGCCGCAGGTTACCTTCCTGGGCCATGTCATTTCCTGTCAGGGTCTGCAGTCAGACACTAGGAACATTGAAAAAGTAAGAGGTTTGCCTACACCCAGGACGTCCACGGAGGTGAGAGCGTTCATTGGACTGTGTTCCTATTATCGTAGGTTTGTTAAAAACTTTTCTCTCATTGCTGCTCCCCTTCTCAGTTTGACGCACAAAGGAGCTGTATTTGCATGGTCCATGGAGTGTGAGGATGCATTTTTGTCACTCAAGCATGCTCTCACCAATCCTCTGGTCATGACACATCCTGTTTTCTCACAACCCTTCCTGTTGTACACTGATGCATCACAAAATGGGATTGGTTCTGTGTTAGCGCAACGCATTGATGGAAAAGAACATGTGATCGCTTATGCTAGCCATACACTCAGCCTATCTGAAAGGAAGTGGTCCACGTTTGATAGGGAGCTGTGGGCAGTTGTTTGGTCTGTCATGCATTTCAAACATTTTCTCTCTGGCAGTTCCTTTACTGTGGTCACTGATCATAAACCTCTCTTAAATTGGAGGAAACCCCCTGTGGACCATGATCCGATGGGCAGACGTAGCAGGTGGATTCTTGAACTTGATATTTATGATTTTGATGTCACACACAGAGAGGGGAAACAACATGCAAATGCAGATGCCATGTCTAGGCGCCCCACAGCTGAAACTCATGATAAGGCTATTCAGTGTGTCAAAACTTTCAGTGTTGCAGCTGGGAGTAGGTCTCCTGACCAAGACAAGGATGACATTAACACAGTTCATCCTGAGGTCACACATACACTGTCCATGGATTTTGGGGAACTTCAAAAACACCAACAGGATGATGGGTGCATTAAAGAAGTCCTTTCGTGGCTTGTAGAAGGTGGACAGAGACCCCCTATTGGGCGTCTAAAACATTCAACCCCGGTGTTAAAGAAACTGTGGCATGACTATCCCAAATTGACTATTAGACAGGGGGTTCTTTGTAGAACAACAAAACCGAGCCCACATTCACCCACTACCTTTCAGGTTGTCTTGCCAGCTGCCCTCATCCCCACAGCTTTGACTGGACTGCATGGAGATCCCTTCAGTGGGCATCTAAGTGCCGAGCGCACCCTTCTGAGGGCGAGATGTATGTGTTATTGGCCTTACATGTCTCGGGACATATTTAAGATTTGTACGGAGTGTGTGACATGTCAAAAACGCTCATCCCCTACTCCTCAGGAAAGAGCCCCGTTGCAGTCAATTGTGGTTGACAGGCCGTTTCAGAAGGTCGCTGCGGACATCACAGAGCTGCCGGTTACTTCGCAGGGTAACATATATGTTCTCGTGGTGATGGACTATTTTACTCGCTATGTCAATGTGTTTCCACTAAAAGATCAGCGTGCTGTTACTGTGGCAAAATGCATTTTTGAAGAATATATTAGACATCATGGGGTGCCAGAGTCGATCCATACAGATCAGGGTCGACAGTTTGAAGCAGACCTCATCAGACATCTCTGTGATAGGCTGGGTGTCATCAAAACGCGCACTTCACCATATCATGCACAGTCTGATGGTATGGTTGAGAGACTAAATCGGACCTTGAAAGACCAACTTTCCAAATACATGACACAGAGTGGGGGTGAATGGGACTTGTACTTACCTCAGTTTGAACTGGCCTATAACTCTAGTGTTCATTCGAGCACTGGGTTTTCCCCTTTTTTCCTAGTACATGGCAGAGAACCTCTTTTGCCGGTTAACATGCGACTAAACTGTGGTCCAGCTGTAACAGCTAGCACACCAGGCACGCCTGCCGCCTATGCTTCTGATCTTACTAACCGGTTGTCACATGCTCTTCAGAAGGCAGTTGAAACATCTGCTGCCAGCAAGAGACACCAAAAGCGTTACTATGATAACAAGTCTGTGTTTCATCCACACGCACATGGTGACCTTGTTCTTCTGGATGATCCAGCTCAGCGGATGAACAAGCTTGCCCCGAGATGGAGGGGCCCCTTCATCGTTTGCCGACGGATGGCGAGGGACGGATGTCCTGGGGTCACTTACGAAATAAGTACTCTCGGGCACACGTGCACGAAAGTGGGTGGTGCACCACAATAGGCTTAAGGCTTACAAAGGTGCTGCGCCTTCAGCTGAGCCCCTTCAGGCCAGGACACCTTCGCCTGCAGCCGATCAGGGTCTATTCCAAGCACCCTCCTCTAGCCTTACAGCTCTGTCAGGAGCTTTACCTTTTAAGCCCCAACTCCACCCCACGTGCCTGAGGGGACTGTTACCCAGTCGTCCTTGGCTTTAGGTCAGAGATGTTCTTTGGAGGGTGTTTCGTCTTCTCTGGGACTATCGGGTCAGATTCCCCAGTCTAATCCTGTTGGGGGGAGCCCTGTTGATGCAGAAGGACCAACTTCATTGCTGCAGGCTCCCTTAACTGTAACTTCACGTAGTGGTCGGGAGGTTAGACGTCCCAGAAGGTTGAAGGATTTTGTTACTTAAGGGTTCCAAAATTTTTGTGTACTCTTTCTTGGAGTTGTTGTGTTCAATTGTATTATTGTGAATTTTGTCTGGTTGAATGTGATCCTGCTGTGACTTGGGTCACTGTTCTATCATTGCCTGTTTCATGTTAAGGCAGCAGAATGTTTTGGTTATGTAAACAGCAGAAGAAAAAGAAAAAAAATCAGTTTGTACGGATGTAGAGTTCTGAAATGTGGACATTTCTTGTGCAGTGAAGGACGACTGTAACATATGTTTATATTATAATTTGGCAATTAGTACTTTGTTTATTTTTATTTTATTTTGTTTGGTGCAATGAGCACTTGTGTGTTGGGACTTTTAATTTGAAAGAGGTTTGTTTTAAAAGAGAGCTTCCTGGTGAGCAGGAGAAAAATACCCGGTAGGAGACTCGAAGGATGCTGTACTGTTCTGCTGTTCGGAAAATAAAGCTAAGTTAACAAAGAACTGTAGCCCGCCTTTCCATGCCCCGAGAGGACCGCTACTGGCCTATTTTTAAGGGTTACATATTTAATAAGCATTGAGCAGAAAAACTTTGCAGTGTTCTACAAAATGAAAAGGCATCACAGTTTTTGTCTTTTATTTTTCTTTCTGCTGATCCAAAAAATTATCCAATCTATGATTCATAGATCCAACCCGATCCATTCAGTGAGTTTTTGGCCCAACAGTAGTGTCACGGTCCCTTCCTGTGTTTTGGTGCCCGTGATTTAGTTCCTTTTCTTTAAGCGCCCTCTCTGCATGTTTATAGCAGCCGCTTTCAGCTGCCCCGGTCCTCGGAAGCAGATTCTGCTGGGACTTGCGTTGTCACCATGGCAACGACGCGGTCGCGCGACGATGACGTCACCGCCGCTCGCCGGTGTCTCCGCAACAGCTGTTTTGAGTCGGGACAAAGTGGCGGCGTACATGGAAACGCTTTAAAAACGGAGGTTTGGAGTCACTCGAGGAGCTACCTGTTTAGGGGTAGACTCCATTAGGCTGGTGGGGTGTGTAAAAAAAGAAAAGGCTAACTTCCTGGTTCATGATCCAGTTGTGTGTTATTGTTGTAGCTGCAGTTAAACTTGTTGGTGTGAGGGTGTTTTAGTAACACCAAGGGCTGTTGTATTTTGATGGTATATTTCACACATAAGAAAGCCCTGTTGATTTATTTATAACAGTGTGGATTGTGGGTCTGCATGTACTGATCTTGTTTTTTTTCTTTCCTTTTTCTCCACCAGATCTGAGGGAGGCCTCCTTGAGTAAATGTAAGGTTTTTAGTTCTGTTTTTTTTTCCAAGGATGTTTAACTGACTTTATTCCTCCCTCAGTCTGGTAGGTTTTGAGTAGGTTGGTTTATTTTGTTTGGTAATCCCCCAAGACTGTGTTAGTAGTCTCTGTTAGTAGGACCGGTCTTGGGGCGTTTTTCTTTGTTACAAACACAAATAAAAGACTGTTACTCACTTTACCACTCTCAATTTCCTTTCTTTTTAAACGTAGCCTTAACATCCAGAAGGGAGAAGGTTGTTACAAATGGGAGCTCGTCCGGGATATAAAAATCCTTGATATATTACTACCTTGAGAGTGGTGTGGGTGTGGTGACTGTATTTATTTTGGTTCTGTGTTTAAAGTGTTTGGTGCTGGTGCTGACATGTCTGACTTTGACCTAAAAGCTTTTCTGGAGGCCCCTTCCCGGGAGCGGATCGAAGCGTGTCGTAAGCAGGATTTGGTGGAGGTGGCTGTCCATCTTGGTCTCACTGGGGCTCAACAAATGCTGAAGGCCAGCTTGAGGGAGAAGGTCGTTGAAGTTCTGGAAAAAGAGGGACTTCTTTCTTCTCTGGTGAATGTGAGTGACTCCCCCTCCCAGAAATCACAGGTTGACACTGAAGGAGAAGAAGATGATGGCGGTGCGATGGCGGCAACCGATCATGAGACCCAGGATGTCAAAGATGACGGAGAGACTAAAAGTGCTGAGCAGACTCCGCCAAAGACTAAGGGAGGTGTTGTACCTCGCCCTCCAGTAAAGAACCCACGTTCTGATGCTCTTTCTCCAGGCTCTCCTCAAGGTTCTCTCGAGGGGGCTCGGCTGCAGTACAAGATGGCTCGTCTGCGAATGGAAGCCGAGGACAAGGCCCACATACGCCAACTAGAACAAGAGCGGGAGCTACGGAGGATGGAGATTGAGGCTGAAACCAAGATAAAGCTGAAACGACTGGAGCTTGAATGTCAGGCAAAGCCAGCTGCTCCTACCTCGGCGCCTGAAGTGAACAGGCCTGAAGTCCAGGAGCCAGGGGGGGAGAGAGATATCAGTAAGTGCATTGTGTTGATGCCCCCCTTTAGAGAGACCGAGGTGGACAGCTATTTCTCGGCTTTTGAACGCGTTGCTACCGCATTAGATTGGCCTCGTGAAGTTTGGCCCTTGTTATTACAATGTAAACTCACTGGTAAAGCACAAGAGGTACTAGCTTCTTTGTCCTTAGCTGACAGTTTGAATTATGAAAAGGTGAAAGGAGCCATTTTAGCTGCATATGAACTGGTTCCAGAAGCCTACAGGCAAAGGTTCAGAGCACTTAGAAAAAGGACTACTGAACAGAGTTTTGTAGAGTTCACCCGTGAGAAGGCTCTGTTGTTTGAAAAATGGCTCACCTCTTCTCATGTAACCACCTTTGCTGGGTTAAAAGAACTGTTGCTGTTAGAAGAATTCAAGAGATGTCTCCCAGACCAAATGGTTTTATATCTAAATTAGCAGAAGGCCGCCACTTTGTCAGCTGCTGCTCTTTTAGCTGATGAGTTTTCTCTCACTCATAGAGTGAGTGGGGAAGGGACACAGAGGGAAACGCGACGTCTCCCCCTTTCTCCAATAAGGTCAAAAGAGACACATGGGAACTCACAAAACCCTACAAGTCAATATCGATGTTATTATTGCCACAAATTAGGCCACATCGCAAGGGATTGTTTGGTGTTGAAAAAGAAGACTCATAAAACAGAAACCTCCCAACAGGTGGGCCTTTTGTCAAAAACCCCCAGTTGTGTGGATGAAAGCACTATTAATAAGTGCTATGAACCATTTGTGTTCAAAGGAACAGTAGCTCTGTCAGACAATGGTGCTCAACAAATGCCTGTGAAAATCCTAAGAGATACTGGACCATCCCAGACCCTTGTCTTGGATAGCATTCTACCCTTTGATCAGACCAGTCACACAGGAATCTCTGTATTGTTAACTGGTGTTGGTTCTGAACCTGTTACATGTCCAATACACCAGATAACTTTAACATGTGGTTTGGTGCAGGGATGTTATGAAGTGGCTATTTGTAAAACTTTGCCGATATCAGGAGTCGTCCAAGTGCTATTGGGAAATGGCATTGCTGGAGGAGCGGTGACCCCTCCATTTCAGCTTGTAGTCGATCCCATGACTAGTAATGCCTCCTGTGGCAACGTGTCTGCAAGCATTTACCCGGCCTGTGTGGTGACTAGGTCTCAAGCAAAGAAAGAGGCAGAGGAGGAAGTTTTAAATGTCTCTAAACTATTTGAAGAAAGTGACAAAGACCAGAAAAAGGATGATGAACCTGAAAGAATCTTGGAGAGGCCTAAATCATTTACCTCAGACTTGTGTTCTTCATTCCCTATCACCTCAGAGATCTTGATTGAGGAGCAAAATGAAGATGGGTCCTTAGCCTCTTGTTTTGAGGCAATAACCACTGATGAAACCCAGAAGTCTGGGTTTGTTTTGGACAAAGGCATGTTGTTATATTTCTGGAATAATCCAAAAGCAGAAGGGGCAACCTGGGATTTGGTAAAACAAATAGTGATTCCTCTTAAGCATAGACATAGGATACTGAGATTAGCTCATGAGAGTTTATGGTCTGGGCATCTGGGAATAAGAAAAACACATCAGCTAATGTTGGAGCCTTTTTTTTGTCCCGGAATGAGAAAGGATGTTGTTCAGTATTGCAAGAGGTGTCACGTCTGTCAAATAATGGGGAAGCCTAACCAGACCATCCCACCTGCTCCCCTTCATCCTATCCCCGTAATGAGTAATCCGTTTGACCATATCATTATTGACTGTGTTGGCCCCCTACCTCGGACCAAGTCAGGAAAAAGATTTTTACTGACCATTATGTGTATTGCGACTAGGTTCCCAGAGGCCATCCCATTATCGAGCATAACTGCTAAATCAGTGGTTAAAGCAATAACTGGATTCTTTGCTCTTTTTGGTTTACCCAGCGTTTTACAGTCAGACCAGGGATCGAACTTTCCATCCATCCATTTTCTGTAGCCGCTTAATCCTCCACAGAGGGTCGCGGGAGAGCCGGTGCCTATCTCCAGCGGTCAAGGGGCGAGAGGCGGGGGACACCCTGGACAGGTCGCCAGTCCATCGCAGGGCCACACAGAGACGAACGAGACAAACAACCACACACCCACTCACACCTAAGGACAATTTACCAGCCCAATTAGCCTGACAGTCATGTCTTTGGACTGTGGGAGGAAACCGGAGTACCCGGAGGAAACCCACGCACGCACGGGGAGAACATGCAAACTCCACGCAGAGAGGCTGCAGAGCCGGGACGCGAACCCACGACCTCCTTGCTGCGAGGCAACAGTGCTAACCAACTGCGCCACCATGCAGCCGGGATCGAACTTTAAGTCAGAAATTTTTAAACGAGTTACACAAACCCTGGGAATAAAACGTGATGTCTTCAGCATATCATCCGGAGTCGCAGGGAGCTTTGGAAAGATGGCATCAAACGTTCAAAAACATGCTAAAGAAACATTGTGCAAGCACAGGTCACGCATGGGACGAGGGGGTTCCATTCTTGTTGTTTGCTGCGCGTGATGCTCCGCAGGAGTCTATTGGATTCAGTCCAGCTCAGCTGGTATTTGGACACACCCCCAGAGGACCCCTGAAAGCCTTAAAAGAAAGGTATTTGCAAGTGGCAGAGTCAAGAAAGGTTAATGTAAGAAAATACGTTTGCATGTTCCAGACACGACTTAACGAGGCTAATGAGCTAGCCAAGGAACATCTGGGAAGAGCACAGATTAAAATGAAAGAAAAATATGATAAGAAAACCACTAGCCCTTCCTTCCAGCCAGGTGACCAGGTTTTGATGCTAAACCCATTGATGGGCAGCTCTCTTTCAGCTCAGTTTGAGGGACCGTTTGAGGTGATCCAGAAGCTAAATGCTTCAAATTATGTCATCAGGACTCCTCACCATAAACGAAAGACACGACTGTCATGTCAACATGCTCAAGTTTTATCTTTCTCCTCAGACTCCTCCATCAGAGATGGATCGTGATGTTTTGGTATGCGCAGCCACTACTATCACCCCTTCTCAGGTCATCGAGGATGAAGTATCATTTCCACCACCCAGTGCAGTGAGTCCCCGTCTCAAAAACTCTGAGGCATTGGTGCAATTAGATCAAAACCTGTCACACCTAAACAAACGACAACGGAGTGAGTTAGTCCATTTGGTAAACTCGTATTTGGATTTATTTGCAGATGCTCCTTTACGTACCAATGTTCTAACCCATGATGTTGTCTTACAGTCCACAAGCCCCATAAAACAGCACCCCTATCGGGCCTCTCCGCTTAAACGTACCATGATGAGGCAAGAAACAGACTATCTGCTTCAGCACGGTATGGCAACACAGAGCTATAGTCCTTGGACTTCACCTTGTTTAGTGGAGATGAAACCAGATGGTACTCCCCGGTTCATAACCGATTACAGAAAGGTAAACTCGGTCACAGTTCCAGATTCGTACCCTCTACCACGAATAGATGATTGCATAGATAGGGTAGGAAATGCTAACTGTGTCACTAAAGTGGATCTCCTAAAAGGTTACTGGCAAGTGCCCCTTACACAAAACGCTTCAGAAGTGTCAGCATTTGTAACCCCAGATGATTTCCTGCAATACACCGTTATGCCCTTTGGTATGAGGAATGCACCCGCAACCTTTCAGAGGTTGATTAACAGAGTAACCTCGGGTTTAGAAAACTGTAGTGCCTACCTCGATGACATCGTGATACATACCTCTACCTGGGAGGAACATCTCGTGTCACTAGAGGCTTTGTTTAAGAGGCTTAGGGATGCACACTTGACAGTAAATCTAGCTAAATGTGAGTTTGTCAAAGCAACAGTTTCCTATTTAGGTAAGGAAGTGGGCCATGGTTTTGTGAGGATGTTAAAAGACAAAGTTCAAGCAGTATCTGACTTTCCTCGTCCACACACACGCAAAGACCTGAGGAGGTTCCTAGGAATGGTTGGGTATTATAGATGTTTTTGTAAGAACTTTGCAACCGTTGTGAATCCTCTTACTGACTTACTAAGCCCAAAGGTGCCGTTTAAATGGACTAGTGAAGCCCAAAGGGCTTTTGACTCAAGCAAGATCCTTTTGAGTAGCGCCCCTGTGTTGAAGGCCCCAGACCTGACTAAACGCTTCACCCTTGAAGTTGACGCCAGCCATGTTGGTGTAGGTGCAGCTCTCCTACAACAAGAAGAAAATGGTTTAGAGCATCCAGTAGCATATTTTTCAAAAAGGTTTGCTCCATATAAAAGGAAATACTCAACTATTGAAAAAGAAGCCTTAGCTCTCCTGTTGGCTGTCAAACATTTTCATGTATACGTTCATTCTGGGTTTGGCCCAGTCACAGTCTATACTGATCACAACCCTTTAACGTTTTTGTCACGCATGTTTAATCAAAACCAAAGGTTAATGCGATGGGCGTTATACCTTCAAGAGTTTGAGTTGGATGTACAACATAAAAAAGGCGCCGAAAATGTGTTGGCGGATTGCCTGTCCCGTACCCCTGGATGGGAAGGGGATGGAAACTAGGATGAAAACAAGTTTTCTCTTTGTATTTCGGTGGGGGTGTCACGGTCCCTTCCTGTGTTTTGGTGCCCGTGATTTAGTTCCTTTTCTTTAAGCGCCCTCATGTTTATAGCAGCCGCTTTCAGCTGCCCCGGTCCTCGGAAGCAGATTCTGCTGGGACTTGCGTTGTCACCATGGCAACGACGCGGTCGCGCGACGATGACGTCACCGCCGGTGTCTCCGCAACAGCTGTTTTGAGTCGGGACAAAGTGGCGGCGTACATGGAAACGCTTTAAAAACGGAGGTTTGGAGTCACTCGAGGAGCTACCTGTTTAGGGGTAGACTCCATTAGGCTGGTGGGGTGTGTAAAAAAAGAAAAGGCTAACTTTCTGGTTCATGATCCAGTTGTGTGTTATTGTTGTAGCTGCAGTTAAACTTGTTGGTGTGAGGGTGTTTTAGTAACACCAAGGGCTGTTGTATTTTGATGGTATATTTCACACATAAGAAAGCCCTGTTGATTTATTTATAACAAAACAGTGTGGATTGTGGGTCTGCATGTACTGATCTTTTTTTTCTTTCCTTTTTCTCCACCAGATCTGAGGGAGGCCTCCTTGAGTAAATGTAAGGATTTTAGTTCTGTTTTTTTTCCAAGGATGTTTAACTGACTTTATTCCTCCCTCAGTCTGGTAGGTTTTGAGTAGGTTGGTTTATTTTGTTTGGTAATCCCCCAAGACTGTGTTAGTAGTCTCTGTTAGTAGGACCGGTCTTGGGGCGTTTTTCTTTGTTACAAACACAAATAAAATACTGTTACTCACTTTACCACTCTCAATTTCCTCTTTTTAAACGTAGCCTTAACAACCAGAAGGGAGAAGGTTGTTACAGGTAGTGCAACACACACAAAAAACAGCTTATCTTCATCACCATCATCAAGACCCCACCCCCACGATGTGCGTACCAAACAAGAGCGTCAAGTTCTCCCTTGAGAACATATGATGAAAAATTGTGTGCACCCCTGTATATAAACATAGATTAGTTAACATACTGTAGTCTCTTTTCCTGCTCATAGTTCTATTATTACAGGGTTTCCGCGCGGTAGTAAAAGGTGGTAAAAGGTAGTAAATGAAATGTGCTCAAATTAAGGCCCTTAAAAGGTAGTAAATTACTGCATTTGGTAGTAAAAAAAATTCTGACTTGGTAGTAAATTTCTGTCACAAAATTAAAATATTTTAACCTTCCCCATTCGTTTAACTAAAAACGTCTTTTTATTGTGCTGACAGGACAGAACCCTGAACGCTGTTGATAGCCTTGCACATGCGCACAACAGCTTTATTGTGCATGCGTGGTGTCAGGATAACTCATGTAGAAGCTAGCAAGTAGCACCGTAAACAATGGGGAAAATGTAAGTTTTCCAAACTTTGGCTCGACGACCCATTATCTAAAGGCTGGCTAAAGCCAGTCACGGGCAATGATCGAGAGGCTTTTTGTCAGGTGTACCGAAAAACTATTAATTTGACGTGGAATGGGGGTGGCCATCGTCCGGCTTTAGGAGGGACTGTCCGGTTTTCAGGAGGCGTGTCTGCCGTCCAGCGAGCCCTTGAGACGGACGCCGGATTTTGGCTGAATTATTTTCTTCACATTGTCCAGAGTCTCTGGTCCAGAGAAACGAAATGTAAAAAAAAAAACCCTGGAGAGCTCTGCTCAGCGTGCGTGAGGTAACTCGGGGTGCTCTCCGCACTCAGCTGTGCCCCGGACACGCCTCCTCCTGGACCGGATAGAGAACTCATGCTGCAGCTGAAACCTGAACCATGAAACAGGTCGACCAGAAACCGGAGCGGAGAAAAAAGCAGAGACCTCAGAGCTGTGCCATGTCGCGCCGTTATTTTGATTAAATATCATTGTAGTCTGTAAGATCACTCACACGGTGACGGGAACCACCACAGCGCGTCCCAGAAACGCGAGTCCACGCCACGGCACTAATTAAGATAGAGAGTAAGAGACACCAGTAAATGTCAAAATTTGATGGATGGTGACCTTTGACCTCCAGTCACGCCCCCTTGACCTCTATTGTTCGAAACCCTTTGATCTTCCTGTCCGCTTGACCTCTATTGTTCGACATCCTATTGTTCGTGACCTCTATTGTTTGAAACGGTGACCCCCAAAAACTAAATGTCAAAATTTGATGGATGGTGCGAAACCTTTTGTTCTGCCCCATGGGAACTGCTTGACCCCCAAAAAGTAAATGTCAAAAAATTTTTGATGTGCGGAGCCCCACCCCTCCAGGGGCGTGAATCCCTCACCGCCAATTGGATAAATGAAGTCTCCGACCACTGTTGGAACGACATTCTGTCTGTGAATCCC
>SSNR01000736.1:136613-148840 GCA_006937965.1 Callopanchax toddi | reverse complement strand
ACACAGCTGTTGCTGCGGCTGTGCTTACGTGTTACTACTTCCGACCTGGAAAATGTTTGAACTGTTTGCCCGGATAACCTGGAGTTCTAACCGCAGCGCTTTATCCGCCAGTTGTTAACACAACTTTTTATCCGCCGGTGACGTCATCATCGTCGTCGATCGCCGTGTTTGATTCTTTGACCATCGCTCGACGGTAAGCGTTGCAGGACTACAAACTTTTCCAACTGACAGTAGTAGTATGTGGTGGCATGTCACACTGTCACAGGACAGTGGCATTAGTATTCTGATGTTTTATGAATGGGACCCATGATTGAAATGAAATTAAATGTTTAAACATGAAAGTGAATGATTTATCTATGAATTTGAGTATTGATATGATTAATGATCTTAAATATTGACATGATTAATATTACTCTGATCTTGTTGATCTTCTGTGTTTGTTAGTATACTAACTGTGTTAAGTTAATATATTATTGTGTTAACTGACAAATGAGGTGTGATTTAGATCATCCTGCACAAGTTGGAGTTATTCTAACCCAGGGTTCTGGCCTTATAGGTCAGGTTTTTTTTACAGGGTTTATGTCCTGTTCTCCGGGGCTTTATTGTCCTGTTCTCAGCATTAACACCTGATAGAGCTGAGATGGTGAGCCGACCAGCCCCTGCTGCTCTGTGGTAGGGAATTAAGGACTATTTTCTATGAACTTTTGCTTGCTGGATGAACTCCTGCATGCTGGAAAACTATCGCTGTGTGGATTACCCAACCGGACTAATTGAAAACACTCTCGGTGGTCAGAACTACAAAGACTGATAACCCAACTTCCTGTTCATTGGAACGGGTTTTGATTTGTTTATATTTTGTTTTCTGTTGCTATTTTGACATTATTACCATTATTGCTTATAGTTACATTTGTTTATTTATGGTTGTGTTCACTAATGTCAAGCTTGCCATTTATGTAAATATGTATATATATATATATAATACACCCGATTTCTTCATGAAACTCTTTTGAAGCTGAGTGTTATTTCCCTCCCAGGCTCCGCAGATGATCCTAGTTCTGATTGCGTATATACCGTACCGCGGTCACTCGAATAGCGTTACATTTGGTGAGCCAGCCAGGAGCCTTTGAGGGTACATAATACTATACTGTTTGGTGTATTAGTGTTTTGTATGGTCAGCTATGGACGCTGTGATACAATCCGGGGTGAAACTGCCACATTCAGTAATGGTTGCTGGTGTAACTAACACTAAAGCAGATGATGAAATCCTCGATTGTTTACGTAGTTATGGCAAAGTTAAACGTTCTTTTTATGTTAATGACCCTGAAAGTAGTTTTTTTCAAAACCTGATTGTCGAGTTTACAGACACCACCGCTTTAACAGCATTAGCCCCACTGTTGCCTTACACACACACCTCACAAGTCACCGCAGACTTGCAGTTCCGTGTCACATCACTCACACATGAATATTCGGCCACCAGGGCTAGCTGCTTTCCTCCCCCCGACTACCTCCAAGAACTAAGGCGCTTTGCAGGCGACAGTGAACAGTCCTTCAACGAGGTCCTGAAGACGGTGATGACCCAGATCGGCCAACATCTGCGAGTCTCTGGACTAAAGGAGGATGATGTTGGTTCTACTGAGAAACCAGAAGAAAAGGAGGAAGAAGTAGAGGAGGAAGCGGATGGTGATGAGGAGGAAGCGGATGGTGATGAGGAGGATGAAGAAGAGGAAGAAGAGGAGAAAAAACCTGGGACAAGTATCCCTCCTGTTAGTAGGTCTGGCATTGAGCAGCAAGGGGCCAGACCCCGTCAGGGGCCATCAAGACCAACTGCGAGGGTCACCTTGTCTACAGGTGACATGAATCCACCTCATGTTCAAAAATTAGTTGTTGAACATGTGGTTCGGACAACGGAGACAAGTTCTACTTCTTCGTTACGCCTCAGAACATTTTCAGGAAAAATCCCAAAGCCCAGTAATGAAGCAGATTTTGATACCTGGCAGTCTCAAATTGAATTATTAATGGCTGACCCTAACCTATCAGCACTGTACGTCACAAGACGGATATCAGAAAGCCTGTTGTCCCCAGCCGCTGACTTGGTGAAAGGCCTGAGCTCAAACACATTGCCAGGAGAACTCCTAAGCATACTAGACTCAGCTTTTGGAACAGTCCAGGATGGAGAGGAGCTGTATGCTCAATATCTGAACCTTCTCCAAAATTCAGGAGAACGCCCCTCTGCCTATCTTCAGAGGCTTCAGCTGAGTCTGAGTACAGTTGTGAAACAGGGAGGTCTAGCTGCCCCTGATTTTGACAAACACCTATTGAAACAGTTTTGTCGGGGGTGTTGGGACAATTCTCTCTTGACTAAATTACAACTTGAACAGAAAAGGGTTCGTCCCCCAACTTTTTCGGAGCTACTATTGCTGCTACGGACTGAAGAGGACAAACAAATCACCAAGGATTCTCTCATGAAAAAGCACATTGGGACAGTCGGGCCAAAAATCCACATCCAGTCCCAAAACACCTGTTCATGTGGTCATTCATCAGCTCAGGATGAGCTAAAAGAAATGAAAAAGCAACTACTCATTCTGCAGCAGCAAATGTCCCAACTTTTGTCTCAGAAGAAGTCTGTGGAGACAAAGCTCATGCCACGACAAAAAGTACAGAAACCTCTCTCAAACCAAACATACCATAAGCCAAGACCATGGTATTGTTTCAACTGTGGCGAGGACGGCCATCTTTCCTCCACATGTTCTCAGCGGCCTAACCCTAGACTTGTGGAGCAGAAGAAAACCAAACTAAGACAAAAACAAAAGGAGTGGGAAGTTAAAGCCAGCCCTTTAAACTGACGTCAGCTTCTGAGGAGGGACACACAGAAGCTGACACCACTGAAAGTCACAAAGACTTTGAACAAAACCTTTCCCTACCATGTGGATTGGTGCGAGAAAAAAGCACTGGACAAGTCATGATCGGAGGACAAACTTTCACCTGTCTTTTTGACACCGGATCACAGGTCACTACTGTCCCTTCTTCCTTTCATGCCACCGATCTTTCAGACCATCCAATCAATCCATTACAGGATTTATTAGAGATCGAAGGGGCAAACGGGTTAAAGGTGCCTTATCAAGGTTATATTAACATACACATAACTCTACCACCTGAACTTCTTGGGTCAGCTGTAGAAGTGGCTACCCTAGCCTTAGTTGTACCTGACATTAAGCATTCCCCACAAATGGTGCTTCTCGGCACAAACACCTTAGACGTGGCTTACAGTGAACATGTTGAAAACATCTCTCACCAGGCATGTCAGCCCTCTGTTTCTACTTATGCCACAGTCTACAAAGTCCTTCAGCATCGTCATGCTCAGGGCTTGGGTGATCTGAAGTCAGGTGTTCCGTTAAGTCTAGATTCCATCCAGCCACACACTATCCCCGCAGGCCAGACTGTTGTTCTTGACGGTTGCCTGGTTGACAGGCTACTACAAAATGAAAAGTCCGTCATTCTAGAGCACCCAACACATAGTTCTTTGCCTGGGGGGCTTATAGTAAACACCTGCCTTGTTGACTTACCTTCACAACGGCCATGCCATGTGCCGGTGGTTGTAAGAAATGAATCTAGTCATGAGGTACATATCCCCGCTAGAGCTATAGTAGCTGAAATAAGCCCTTTCCAACACATTATTGAAAAAGGTCCAGTCCAGCAGAACCTTAACCTCTCTGCTGGAACCCCATCCCAGAGAATGACCTATAACTTTGGTGACTCGCCGTTAACCCCAGAATGGCGGGAGCGTGTCACCAATAAATTAAATGACATTCCTGAAGTGTTTGCACAGCACGATTTAGATTTTGGTAGGACTGACAAAACAAAACATCACATAAGGTTGTCTGACCCCACCCCATTTAAGCAAAGGCCTAGGCCCATCCATCCCCTTGACATCGAGGCAGTCCGGAAACACCTTCGTGACCTGATGGATGCAGGTGTTATCCGCGAATCTGAATCTTCTTTTGCTTCCCCAATAGTGGTTGCCAAAAAGAAAGATGGAGGAGTACGTTTATGCATTGATTATAGGAAACTGAATCAGCAAACCATAAAAGATGCATATGCTTTGCCGAAGCTGGAAGATGCTTTCACTGCTCTTAATGGGTCCAAGTGGTTCACAGTGCTGGACTTAAAATCTGGCTATTATCAAATAGAAATGGAAGAGGCAGATAAAGAAAAAATGGCTTTTGTATGCTCTGAGATTCTGGGAGTTTAACAGGATGCCACAAGGTATCACAAACGCTCCCAGCACCTTTCAGCGACTAATGGAGAGGTGCATGGGGGATTTAAATCTGAAGGATGTGCTGGTGTTCATTGACGACCTCATTGTTTTTGCACCAACGCTGGAGGAACATGAGGCTCGCCTCCTGAAAGTTCTGAACCGTCTCAAAGAGTTTGGCCTGAAACTATCAGTAGAAAAATGTGTTTTCTTCCAAACATCAGTGAAGTATCTTGGCCATGTAGTATCGCAAAAAGGAGTTGAAACAGACCCTGAAAAAATCTCTGCACTCACCTCTTGGCCTGTACCCCAAAACCTGAAAGAATTACGATCATTTTTAGGTTTTGCTGGGTACTATCGTCGTTTTGTTCGTGGATACTCCACTATAGTCAAATCCTTGAATGACCTAACAGCTGGTTACCCCCCATCTCAGAGGAGGCTTAAACCACTGATCTGCCCAGGAACTTACTTGAACCCCAAAGAACCATTCACGGAACGGTGGACACCTCAATGTCAAAAAGCTTTTGACACAATCATTGAGAGGTTGACATCAGCCCCTGTTCTAGCATTTGCTGACCCTGGACTGCCCTACACTCTTCACACCGATGCTAGCTCCACCGGTTTGGGTGTGGTGTTGTACCAAGAGCAGGATGGACAAATGAGGGTGGTTGCTTATGCTAGCAGAGGCCTCTCCAGAAGTGAGTCCCAATACCCAGCTCATAAGATGGAGTTTCTTGCCCTGAAGTAGGCTGTGACTGAGAAATTCCATGACTATTTGTATGGGGCTCAGTTCACCGTGGTCACAGACAGCAACCCTCTCACCTACTTACTATCCTCAGCCAAACTCGATGCCACCAGCTATCGCTGGTTGTCTGCTTTGTCCACCTTTACCTTCCGGATCATCTACAGAACAGGCAAGCAGAACAGGGATGCTGACGGGCTATCTCGGAGGCCTCATGTTGAGTCATGTCTCGACCAGCCCTCAAAGAACAGGAGCGGATTCTCAAATTCGCCCAGCACCACCTAACAAACAGTCCGGAGTATGAGAGTATTGACAAGCAGGTCATGGAAGCTGTTTGTAATCGCCATCTGGTGATCAGCCAAAGCCCTGTCCCTCATCCAACTAGTGCATTGGTGCCATCTCTAACGGCCCAATCCACTAGCCTGCCTGACAGTTTCACAGATGATGTCCAGTTCATTTCCTCTCTACTCCCGAGCTACACACCATCTGACATTGCTGAAAAACAACGAACAGATTCTGTCATTCAGCACGTCATAGCTCAGGTGGAGCGTGGCGAGTCCCCTTCACCATCACTAAGAGAAGAGCTCCCAGAACTGTCTTTGTTTTTGAGGGAGTTAAACAAATTGGAGCTCTTCAACAACCTTCTGGTCAGGAAAAGACATCTTGGAAACACCCTGACATACCAACTGGTGTTACCGGAGGACTACCGTTCTGTAGTGTTACACCAACTACATGATAAAATGGGTCATATGGGGGTGGATCGAACGCTTGATTTGTTACGCTCCCGCTTCTATTGGCCCAGAATGTCTATTGACGTGGTCAATAAAATACGGAGCTGTGAAAGATGCGTAAAACGCAAAACCTTACCTGACAGGGCTGCGCCCCTAGTGAACATCAAAGCCTCTCACCCCCTGGATCTAGTGTGTATGGACTTTCTTTCGTTGGAACCCGACCGAAGGATTAAGGACATACTGGTCATTACAGACAATTTTACCAAATACGCTGTTGCTGTGCCGACCCCTAATCAGAAGGCCAGTACGGTGGCTAAGTGTCTGTGGGACAACTTTCTTGTGCACTACGGCATTCCTGAACGTTTGCACAGTGATCAAAGACCCGATTTTGAATCCCGTGTTATAAAAGAGCTCTGTGCTATGATCGAGATTCGTAAAACGAGAACAACCCCGTACCATCCGACAGGAAATCCCGTACATCCCGTAAATCGTACATTGTTGAACATGCTGGGAACCCTTTCGGATAAGGACAAAACCCGCTGGAGAGACCACATAAAGCCATTAGTGCACAAGGAATGACACCACAGGCTTCTCACCTTATGAGCTCATGTTTAGCTGCCAACCCCGCCTACCAGTGGACCTGGCGTTTGGACTGCCACTGAACCATGACGGAACAACAACCCATTCACAGTATGTGCAAAGACTGAAGTCTTACCTGGAGGAGGGTTACAAGCAGGCTATGCATAGTGCAGAAAAGGTGATGAAGTGAAACAAGACTCGGTTTGACCAGAGAGTCACAGCCTCCTCACTGGAGGTGGGAGACCGTGTTTTAGTCAGGAACGTCAGGATAAGAGGAAAGCATAAGCTTGCAGATAAATGGGAATCGTCTGTGTATGTGGTAGTGGAGCAAGCCGGCAATAAAAACAATTCTGATTCTGATTGTCAAAGGTGCAGCTGTGCCCCTGGGTGTGGCTGTCAGTTGGGAACAGACCACTTATTAGTGTTAATTGGTGTTGATTAGGACATTGCTTATTCAGAATATTAAAAAAAAACACATAAAAGAGCCAGTCTTTTGAACGACTCTTTGAGGTGAACGGCTCCCTTCAAAGAGCCATAAGTCCCATCACTAGTGAACGGTGAGATAGAGCAGTTCAGAAGACCTCTCATGGATACTACATCAAATAGTTCAAGTACCCGGCCCGAAGGAGTACCGGGGGTCCCACCCTAGAGCCAGGCCTGGGGTTGGGGCCCATGGACGAGCGTCTGGTGGCCAGGCCTTTGCCCATGGGGCCCGGCCGGGCCCAGCCCGAACCGGATACATGGGCTCTTCCAACTGTGGACCCACCACCTGCAGGAGGATCATGAAAGGTCCTGTGCATTGTGGACCGGATGGCAGACCGAGGTGGGACCTTTGGTGGTCCGATCCCTGGACAAGAAAGCTGGTTATTGGGACATGGAACGTCACCTCTCTGGCGGGGAAGGAGCTGGAGCTTGTGGAAGAGGCTGAGCGATACCGGCTAGATATAGTCGGGCTCACCTCGACACATAGTGTTGGCTCTGGAACCCGAGTCCTGGAGAGGGGTTGGACTCTCTTCTTTGCTGGAGTTGATCCGGGTGAGAGGCGGAGGGCTGGGTGGGCTTTCTGTTAGCCCCAAGACTCTCTGGCTGTATGTTGGGGTTTTCTCCAGGGGACGAGAAGGCAGCTTCCCTGCGCCTTCGGGTTGGGGAACGGGTCCTGACTGTTGTTTGTGCTTATGCACCAAATAGCAGTTCAGAGTACCCACCCTTTTTGGAGTCCCTGGGACGAGTGCTGGATAGCGCTCCTACTGGGGACTCCATAGTCCTGCTGGGGGACTTCAACGCTCACGTGGGCAATGACAGCGTGACCTGGAGGGGCGTGATTGGGAGGAACGGCCCGCCCAATCTGAACTTGAGTGGATCACTGGGCAAGTTTGATGTAATCTGGCACCCCTTTGTTGCATTGTATAGACTATGTAATTCTCAATGTATGTGTGATAAGTGGGTAATTACTCTATGGGCATTAGTTTTTTATTTTAATTTTATTATTATTATTTTAAATGTTTTTTCCCGTTTGTTTCTTGGTTTTTGTGAAAAGTTTGAAAACTAAAGATACATTGATCAAGTTTACACATCTAAATAAATTTAAACAGGCATTCACATCAAAACTGGTTTAAAGATCTAACTGTTGTAGATCCGCTATCAACGGTGTGATGGATGATCATCAGTGAGGTTGTATGTTTATGATCCAGGCTTTATTTGTAAAACTGTTTGTTTGTCAAGTGTCTTTATTGGAGACATGTTTGTAGTTTTTTCCTGACAGTGATGACTTTCACATGTGAAAGTTCCTGAGTTTTAGCATTTGAAAGTACATTCCTTTCTAATTTTATGACTCAATGATTCCATCAGCAATCACCAGCGCTGCACTCTTTTACCTTTTCATGTAATTATTGCTGTTGTTTGGTAAAAGTGGTTTCTGTCTTTTTAAATCTCTTTTGTTACATTATTTTTAATGCTCTGCTAGATTCTTCTTTTAGCTTTCATGTGACTTTGACTCCTTCGTGACACCTCTGGAGAGTCCTGCTGGTACACGTTTACATGTTGGCATGAGTATCACAGCTGCTGTCACCAATGAAGCTGTGTAGTAGCTGTTCCACTAACGAAAAGCAAACTAAGACATCATCCTGTCAGCTTCCTGCTGATGAAAGAGGAATGGTGCAGCAGGCACTCACCCACCATTGTTTTAATGGCATGACTGGATGACTTCTGTTTCAGCTTAGCTCCTCCTAGGCTGTAACGTCTGTGTGACGCTGTGACAGGTTTTCAGCGCTGTTGTCATGAAGATTATAGCATCTTTTGTCTTCATTTGATAGCAAACAGCACATACAGTGTGTGTGAGTAAAGAGGGTGGCTGTGTGTGCGTATAAACAAAATAAAACCTTAAATAAAACAAAAAATTATTGAAGAAAATTGCAACTTTGAATGCAACATTTAAAAAAATGTGTTGTAAAATGAGTCATTTTAGGCTTCAACAATCACAAAAAACATCACAACTTCCTGTACACTGAAAAAAGAGAATAGTTGAATCAACTTAATTGAATTGCTTTAATTGGTAACAAGCAATTGAAATATTTATTTATTTTTATTTAAAAAGGTTTATTTCATTCAAAAAATAAAAAATAAATCAAAATATACATTACATTAAATTAGAATGAAAAGGAACAGAAGAAATAATCTTATAATTTCTGTCCCTTTTGACACAAAAATAAAATACATTCTGAGTTTTCAGACACACAGATGCAACACCATCCTGCTCTAAGTTTCACATTTGATCAAAAACAAATAAAACACACAATTATTTTACATTCTGATAATTACATATTACACTAGATTTGATGCATATTTTAAATATATTTAGTGATTTTGCTTGTGTAGCGTAATATAACCTGATTTTATTGTTATAGTACGGACACACTTCTACAAGGTTATCAGCAAAGTTTTGTCGGTTTTATGCTAAGCACTGTTAGCTACCTTCACTCAACTGATGGTTATGCAGGCATTCTAGATTCTCTTTGATTCAAAGGGAGACCTACGCACGTATATTTGAAAGGTATAACCCAGAAGCTGACTTAGACTTCAGTTATTTTATTAAAGAAAACAGATTGAATAAACAGACAGACGTGAGGTAGGTAGTTGCATCTTAAGAGGTTCTTCTGATGTTATTAAGCTGAGAGTTAATGACGAGAGCCCGTGATATGTTATTATCTAGGGATCTCGGCTAGAAAGGAGGGGAGCTGAGCTAACTGGATCGAGTGTTATTTATCAATAGCCTCGGTTTTACCAGGTCGGGTTGGTACCTGCTAAGACCGCTCCAGATCGCCTCGGCGTGAGATGAAGTTGGAGGTTCGTCGGTGTGATCGTTGATCTGACGAACCTCAGAGTTATCCCCGGTGACGTGACGTTACCGCAGGCACGGAGGAGTCTGTCGAGCCGGTCTAGCTGGTCCATGATCGGCTGGTGTAGAGGCTAACCGGCTTTCCCATGGCAGGTGGAAAGAAGCAGACAGATGGTGTCTGGCTTCTTAGCCGGAGCAATGTTCTCGACCGGTGAGGCTGGCTACTCACGAGCTCGGTCGGCATCCGGGGCCTTCCGTGTAGCGGAGGAAAACGGAGGCCGTGTTCTCTCGTCGTGGGGTTGACGAGAACTCACTCTCGGTAGCTTCCAGGCAGGAAGCTGACAGAGGGCACTTTGGACGCGTGGCCCAATGGGGAAAGAGTTACCAAGTCACGTGGTTCTCGTCATTAGAAACCCAGGAAGTTTAATGGATTACTAATATGTTTTAACCTTTTAGCAAAAGTAGAAATCATAAAATAATACTGATGCAACATCAACATTCATGAATACTGGAAGAAAATGAATTAATCATATTAAGACATTTCTGGACTGGATTAAAGTGTCATTTTAGAAGAGACACCAAGAGTCTTTATTATTATTATTATTAAAGTCCGGTGAAATCTTCCGATACGACCGTGACCCTGGAGGAATGTTGATTCAGGTTACAACATAATAAAAGAGTCATTTTAATCCAAGTTATTAGGAAAAAGATGAGTTATTGTGGTGGTGAACCAGATGTCAGAAATCAGAGATAGTAACGCTTTGCCAGCGCTACACTTGTTTCAGTTCCCTGTTAAGTTCATTCCACAGTTCCACACCCTTCACAGAAACACAACGTTCTCTAACTGTTGTTCTAAATCTGAACCTTTTAAAGACATCAGTTCCTTTTAACATGTACACACTTATTCTCTTTACAAACATTTTTTGAATATTTATTGGTAAAATATTTGTATTTGCTTTATACATTATTTGTAATATTTTCCAATCCACCAAGTCATGAAACTTCAGTATTTTATATTTAATGAATAATGGATTCGAGGGATCTCTACTATGATTATTATTAATAATTCTCAATGCTCTTTTTTGTAAAATAAACAGAGGTTGTGTGTGGGTTTTGTATACTGATCCCCAGGTTTCTACACAATAAGTTAAGTAAGGTCCTATCAGTGAGTTGTATAATGTTAACAAACCAGAACTGTTCAACACAAACTTGACCCTATGTAATACTGCTATGGCTTTGGAGATGTGACCCTTTATGTAACCAATATGTGGCCTCCAGCTCAGATCTTCATCAAACAGAATTCCTAGAAATGTAGTTTCCTTTACTCTTTGAATTTCTATCCCATCCAACTGCAATGATACCTCGTTGTTCTTTCTGTCGTTAAACAATATAACATTTGTTTTGTTTAAATTCAGTGACAATCTGTTTATATCAAACCATTTTTTAATTTTTATCAGTTCATTATTTATCACTTGAGTTACTGTATTTATATCTGACCCTGAAAAAAAAAAGTAGTATCATCAGCGAATAGAACTGTACCAAGAAGCTTAGACACATTGACAATATCATTAATAAACAGTATAAACAGTTTAGGTCCAAGGACCGACCCTTGTGGCACTCCACAAGTAATACCACTCAGTTCTGATTTAATATTATTTATCTGAACAAATTGTTTCCTATTTCCCAAATAACTTTTAACCCATTGATGTGCCACCCCTCTTATTCCGTACTGATAGAGTTTTTGAAGTGACTGAATGATCAATGACGTCAAATGCTTTCTTTACAGGCCCGGCGCCACGGGGGGGGGGGGCGTTTGGGGGCGTCACCCCCCTAGATGAACTACATCGCCCCCTGAAAATTTTGTAAAATTCTATTAATCATAGAAACATGTTCAACTAGTTCTAACATTTTTATTTAAATTTGTATCCATACAAAATGAAAAATATGAACATTTTAATAAACAATTTAACAATTTAATACACATTTGGTTGTTACAAGTCGTCTTGAACTCATCACGGACGCTCGGTAAAGTTGGAGCGTTAGCAGCTAGCATCTTGCTGTATGTTGTTGTACGTTCTTGGAGCGTGAGAAGGTGAAACCATTACTGACAAACAGAGATGAAAGAGTCGGAGTTCCTCATTCCTCATCGGTTTATCAGAGAGAGTGATGTTCTGTTCATGGTTCTGACAAACCGGATTATCAGCTCCTCTACTCTGTACCGGTGTTCGGATTCCAGACTGCAGTCGAGGTGGAGGAAAGATCTCCTTCTGAGGAGACTGAGCTCATCAGCCACGAATGAAGGTAGAGGATGGATCATAATTAAATAAGTACTGGTCCGTGGTTCATTTGGATCAGAAAGGCGGAATAAAATGATGTATTATTGATCAGCTTGAAAGATCAGGTCCGAACCCAGTTGCCAGGTGCGTTATGTGCAGCTCTGTAGTCCCGCTGCGCTCCACGGTAGAGGAGTATGGAAAGCCAAAACCGCCTCAGTACGCGAGGAGCACTCAGTTGTGCGGGACGGACGGACGGGCGCGCCGCGGACCGATGGAAGCGCGCGGCTCGGTGACAATCCCCCCCCCCCCCCCC
>SSNR01000736.1:109134-136603 GCA_006937965.1 Callopanchax toddi | reverse complement strand
AACCCCCCCCCCCCCCCCGGTCAAACACCGACCGGCCGCCCCCCCAATGTGTCTCAAACGCCCCCTCCTCCCTCTCCCACTGGCGCCGGGCCTGTTTCTTTAAATCAATAAATACACTAATGAAGTCATTTTTATTGTCTATTGCTGTTGATATTTTGTCTGTTAGATCCATTATAGCCATTGCTGTTGAATGTTTGGTCCTGAATCCATATTGTTCATTATTTAAAATATTATTTTTTTCAATGAATTTGTCCAACCTTGATACAAAAACTTTTTCTATTACCTTGGAAAACTGTGGAAGCAGTGACACCGGCCTATAATTAGAGAAATTGTGATTATCACCACCCTTAAACAACGGCACAACTTTAGCAGTTTTCATTGAATCAGGGAACGTTCCAGTAGAAAGTGACGGATTACAGATGTAGGTAAATGGTTCAATAACAGATTCTATGATCGTTTTAACAGTCATCATGTCCAGGTCATCACAATCAGCTGAACGTTTGTTTCCACAGTTTTTTTACAATGTTTCTTATTTCTTCTGTTTCTACTTTGTCAAGGAGAATATTATTGACACTATTTACTACTGTTTCCAGTTTATCTTCTATTAATGGTTTTTTTTCCACCAAGTTCGCCCCTACATTTACAAAAAATGTGTTGAATTCGTTAGTGATTTCTTTCATATCATAAATGTCTTTATTATCCTTGACAAAATAATTTGGGAGTCTTGATTTAGTTTTATCTCTGTTAGTCACGCTATTTATTATTCCCCATGTAGCTTTAGTATTATCTTTATTTTTATTTAATAGTGCACCATAGTAATCTTTTTTTTGTTTCCTAATTATTATTAATTTATTTTTATATTTTTTATATTTATCCTCCGCTTCCTTTGTTTGCATTTTTAAAAAGCATTTATACAGATAGTTCTTTTTTGCACAAGCATTTTTGATTCCCTTAGTCATCCATGGTTGGGTTTCCCTTTTATCATTAATTTTTATTAATTTACAATTATTTTTAAATGATTTTGTCAGTATTTTCATAAAAGAAGTGTGTGCAGCATTGACATCACCAACATAAACTTCTTCCCAGTCCTGATTTTTAAGGTCTTTAGTTAGTGCCTCTAGGGCTTTAACTGATTTATCCCTTTTATAATTTATAGTGCTATTTTGCTTTGTCGAATGTTTATACTTAGTGCAAAAACATGTAAATGATCACTGATGTCTGTCATCAGAATCCCACTCCTCATTACATCATCCTTTTTATTAGTGAAAATGTTATCTATGACTGTAGCACTTTCTGACATCATCCTGGTTGGTTTGGTGATCAGGGGGAATAAACCTAGACTGTACATAAAATCAACAAAATCACTTCTTTGTTCATCTGGATGTTCCAAGTTTATATTGATGTCTCCACACATTAACAAGGTTTTGTTTTTAATTTTATCAACCAACTTGATTATTTTGTCAGTGAATTTCACAACACAAGAACCAGGTGCTCTATAAACACAACTGATCAAAATATTTTTAGCTGTAACATTAGTGATTTCCACTGTTACCATTTCTATAACATTATCCTCTATCATTGTCATTTCTTCAACTATTTGACATTTTAAATCTGTTTTAATGTACAGAGCAACCCCACCACCTCTTTTATTTTTTCTATTTACAAAGTGAAGCTCATATCCCTCCATCTGAACTTCATCCATGATGTCGTCTTTAAGCCAGGTCTCCGTTATAGCAATCACACTGAATCTAATTTTGAATTTACCCAAGTAATCTTTTATTATTGACAACTTAGAAAATAAACTTCTACTATTTAGGTGGATTAATGACAGTGAATCCTTCATAATAACCCCACTATCTAATTGATCTCCATAATATCACAATTTATGTTTAAATCAAACAAACTTCCATCAATTCTATCTAAATCATATATTTTGTCATCTGAATCCATTTCAATTAAGTTTCTTGCCGTTCAGACTTCTGACTGACATTGGTTACTTTTGTTTTCATCCATCATTTATATTTTTCTAGATCATTCATCTCTCTGATTAGTAAGACTTTGGCTTGTTCTGGCGTTCCATTCAGTTTAATAAACACCTTACAATCTGAAGTCCAGGTAGATTGTATTTTCTTCTGCTTCCTCAGTAACCTGGCTTGCTTTGCAATATCTGCATTTTTCTTTATCAGATGGTCGTTCATGTACACATTTGTACCTTTCAGCTTATATCCCTGTTTCAGAAGATCTTTCTTGTGCTTTCTGTTCACAAAGCGAATAATGATGCCCGGCTTCTGATTTTTATCTTTCCTTGGTAGTTGATGACATGCTTCAATGTCCTTTCTATCCAGTTTCATACCTTTATTTTCAAAGAAGTCTATTACCTTTTGCTCAAGTGACTGTAGTTCTTGTTCTGGTGGGTCTCCATTATCTGCTGCTGTAGCCCTGGCGTATGTACGATGCGTGGTCTCCAGTCCAGTCACTACTAGATCATTAATTCTTGAGTATTGCTCCAAGTCTGATATTCCTCCCTCCAGAAGTGCGATTTTCTTATCCTTCTCTTTATTTTGTTTTCTGATGTCTTTTATCTCTTCCATTAGGCTCATTATAAGTTTTTGTTGTTTGGAAATTGTTGCAATCTCTTCCGTCATGAAGCTCAATGACTTCTTAATTTCTTCCAGTTCCTCGTCACCCGCATTTCCTCTTTTTGGCGGCATCTTTGTTTTTAGCTTTTTTAGCTCCATGGCTCATGTACCGTCTTCCTGGGCCCGTCGCGTCCGCCGGTCTCGTTGTCCTAGTAGGCCGTAGTCCTTGGCCGTGCACCGCCGCTGGAAAAGCGTTGGGCCTGTCTCGACCTGATGGCCAGTGCTGGAGCTCGGACGTGGTCCGGCGGCAGGGCCCGGTAACCGGCTCCGGAGCCCGGGTGGATCCAGAGGCTGTAGGCTATGTTGTAGCCCAGGCTTCTCCCGCTGCGGCTGGCTCCGTACCGCGCTAGCCTAGCACTTAGCCCAGCCCAAATCCTTTCACTGTCTCGGCGTCCCTCCTTTTACTTCAGATGCTTCCAGACTAAATCTAGTGGATTTGCTCAGCTTTGCTTCAGCTCTAGGCTGAGCCCAAACACTAGTTGTGGTCCAAGCTGCTGCTCACAGGTGAATGTGAATTAAGTTTATCCAACTTAAATTAATAAATCTGTAACTAGTAATTTAAGTTGGAGAAACTTAATTCAATTGCTTGTTACCAACTGAAGCAATTCAATTAAGTTGATTCAACCATTTCTTTTTACAGTGTTGAGACTGTCCAACTGACTTCTGCTACCCATACTGCCTTTCAACCAAAAACTAAACTTTTTAAATAAAATACAAAGAAACCAATATTGAAGACATATATAATCAGAGGTGCACACAATTTTTTCATTGAGGTACTCAGTGGAGACCCTGGCGCTGTTGTGTGATACGCCGTGAGTTTGGGACGGGGGGAGGGCATGCGCGCGTGCGGGTGGGGTGTGGCGGGCTTCGCGATTGGAACTGTGAAAGCTCCTGGGACGTCTGAAGCAGAACAATCAGTCGCTGGCTGAAACAGAACAACTCTTTTTTAAAATGATGTCAGAGAGCATAACAGTATGAACCAGGTCTATTGGGGAAGCTAATTAGCGACGCACACTTAGGTGTTGCAACAAAATGAGTCCCCAAACATAGTTCTGCGTGCAGGTCCCGTCGGCAAAGGTGCAATTGGGCAGAAGGACCAGGTCCACAAATTATATCTGGGGTGTGCATGCAGACTGGTGGACTAGCTATAAGTATATAATAATATAGGAAGAAGAAGAAGAAGACGATTGGGATCACAAAATAGTTTTAATAAAACCATGAAAATGTAGCTAAATGATCTATCTATTATACATATGAGTGCTGTGTAGTTTTAAAATGATCTCTCACTTTCTTTTACCAGAACAAAAGGTCGTGTGGTTTACTTCCTGTTTCTTTGGGGTCTACTGCACATGCTTATAGACCTACGCTATAACTGGCGCATGCGCACTAGAACCCCCTTCAATATAAAGTATAGGAGAGCCTTGCGTTGCGGAATTTAGCTACCGAAGCATGCACAGAAGACCGGAGACTTGGCTCAGATCAAGATGTTGACCCGGAAGCTAAGTAGCTTGAGCAGGTTTTTAGAGGATGCCAGCAGGAGGCCCCCAGGTCGACACATTGGAGAAAGTACATTTTCAATCTGACCTGGAAATGCCTTGGGGTTATACTGGAGGAGCTGGTGCAGGTGGAGGTAGATGTCTGACACGGTTGGTGGCTCATGGTTGGCCTCACAATGCGGGCTCCAGGCCTGCAGCTGTATACTATTGGCGGCTGCCCCGACCCGGATAAGCGGAGGCTGGCGAGACGAGATGAGGAAACTAAATGGATCCTTCTTGACAGTTTGTGAACACAGCTGACTGATTCCATGTGTCCTGATTTAATCAACTCGATGGAAGGTGAGTCATTTGGTTTTACTTTTGTTTCCAATGCGTCGCGGTCTGTGGAGGTTGCCCATTCATAAAACCTGTGAGCTAATGACTAGAGCTAACTAGCTCTATGCTTAAATGAGTGTTTAAACAGCGACATGTCTTTGTTATCATTGTGGCCGAATGTTAGTGGAACACATTTAGTGTTGATTGAATACTTTGGTTCATGTAGTTTAGCCCATTTTGAGGTTTTTTTGTTACTTTTCCTGTTAATGCCAAAGTGGCCTATAGATAGGAGTTTTGTGAGCAGTCTGAAATCATAATTTTATTTTATTTTGATGGGACCCATCAGTGGATCTGACTTTATTTTGTTGTTAATTCACTTCATTAGTGGAGCTGATTGTCATGACTTGCTTGGTTAGTGGTTGTTGTCTGAATTGTAACATTAATGATCTGACTGTTAGTTAGAGATGATTGATGTGTTTGTGGTGTCAGTAGGAAGCTGGTT
Organism: Callopanchax toddi; assembly: GCA_006937965.1. Classification (NCBI taxonomy): domain Eukaryota; kingdom Metazoa; phylum Chordata; class Actinopteri; order Cyprinodontiformes; family Nothobranchiidae; genus Callopanchax; species Callopanchax toddi. The sequence goes on along the minus strand of SSNR01000736.1, from coordinate 131,651 downwards.
GTGAATATTAAGTTGTGTTTCTGACCTTGTGGAGGTCAGGTTGGTTTTTCCTTCTGTTGTGACCACATTGTGGTTGTTGTTTTTATTTGTATCTGATTATGTTGATATTATTCTAAGGTCTCCTCATGAAGACTTTATGATTTCTTTACTGTTTGATGTGTAGAATTAGACCTAACAGCTCCAGTAAAATATTCAGTCAGAGGAAAATCTTTTACTTCATTCTCTGCTCTCGTGATGATACGTGTTTTTTTGCGCATCTGAAAACTGACTTGCAAAAATGTGCCACACCCAAAACATCTCACAGGTGCACAGCAATGGCAACACACAGCTGCGGTACAGGTGAGATGCCTGTTGACGCTGCTTAATGAAGCATGTCAAAATAAGTACACCAGAACTCCAGCTTAGCAGAAAATAACTGGTCGCTTAATAACAATGCTGCAGGGAGTGGAAGCAGTACAGAGAATACCACCTTGGCATAATGTACAACGGGTAACCATAGCAACCAAGTTGTTTATGTCAAGTACGGTGGTCCATGTAGTACAATTGGGTGTTGGTTAACTGATCTACACTGAGTGCGTGCAGCATCTTCAACACACACACACACACACACACACACACACACGCACACGCACACGCACACGCACACACACACACACACGCACACACACACGCACGCACGCACACACACACACACACACATACATAACATGCCCAGTGCTGGTGTGCAGCGACAGCTTATAAATGGTGTCTCACAAGTTCTCATTAATGACAGACAGGTAACGAAACAAGGCACCGTTTCATATCACGAGTCGGTCCTCGGTCGGTGCCACGGTCCTCGGTCGGTGCCACGGTCCTCGGTCGGTGCCACGGTCCTCGGTCGGTGCCACGGTCCTCGGTCGGTGCCACGGTCCTCGGTCGGTGCCACGGTCCTCGGTCGGTGCCACGGTCCTCGGTCGGTGCCACGGTCCTCGGTCGGTGCCACGGTCCTCGGTCGGTGCCTAAAGAGGACAGAATTTGGTACCCGTCCCTAGTCTGCACACAGGATTCTTTCTGACACCTCTCATCCTGCACACTCTGCCTTCAACCGATTGCCATCAATAATGCAGGATAATTGCTTTAAGAACAATCCAGTTAAAAATAATAATATAATAGAATTCCCACTGCCGTAAGCGTTCTAAACCACGAGGGCTGCTAGGCTGGTCTGATCACTATTCCTACAGTTGTGCGTTATTTGTACGTTTTCTGTTCTATGTTTCTTTGTGCTGTTAGTACGTACTCAGTCCATATTATATATGGATGAAAAATTCCACCAGTTTGCCGAGTGTTCCTTAAAGTAACCTGAAACCAGTTTAGACTTTTTAAACTAAATCAGTTTAGATCTTCACACCTGGCATCTGACTGCATTCATATTAATGATCAGGTTGTTCTGCTGAGTGACCAGACTGACTTTCCTGAATCCAGCTCCAGAAATGCTCACCTACTGAGCTAATTTGATAAAAAACCTTTCTCATGTTACCATGGAAACCCAACAGATAATTACACCCACAACAGGCCTGCGTGTTATTATGGGACACAGAACCAAACTGAGCATGCAGAGGTTGCCATTGGAAATAGTTTTTACACACTACAGAAATCTCTGTCTCACGTAGTCCTTCAGCAGAGTCACATCAGACTTGTGTTCAAACAGCGAGTCCACGTGTCTGCTCCAGACTCAAAGGAAAAAGTAACAACAACCTTTCAAAGCCTTTGTTTGAAACTATTGTGTCATCTTTAAATTGTTTCATTATGAAGATAAGGTGGAGAGAGGGGGAGGTGTTTGTTCTTTATTAGTAAGGGAGGAGGGAATAGGATGAAGAGCACGTATTGTCCAAAGACTTTTAATTGGATTGTTGAAGTGCTTTCTTAATTGAGTTCGTTATTCTTGTTAATATAACGCCGCACATGTTTATGTTGTGCTGCACTCACACAGTCACATCTAAATGGAACCCAGGGGTTCAGGAATAGCAGGAGAGAATGAGATGTGATGCGCTGAATGCTGGACACTTCAGCAAAAATTCAATTTAGTGTCTCTCAGAATGACTGGTTCATTTCTAACGCTGTACCTTTAATAGCTTTTCTTACTGTCGCCTTAATTAAATCCTCACATTAATGCTGCTTTAGCTGGCAGCCTGGTAACTTACATTTCCCTGTGGTCATGACACACACAGTCTCTCTTTCACACACACACACACACACACCCCTGCACACTAGCGATGGAGACATTCACCGATCTGAACTGGTGATTTGATCATGACCTGTAGGATCCGAATGCACCGGTAGCTTCAGCGTGCATCGGACAAACTGACGGCTAAATGCACAACATATATCTCCAGTGTGTCTCTCATCAATACAAACAATGGTGACATCAGTTAAGTAATGGGTGCCCAACCTTTTTAATCTCATGAGCTACTTTTATGTGATTACATACACACAGGTGCTCACAAAGTGTTCACACAAGTACGTATGGACTCAGGTGTTCCCAAACACATTGACTTGGGCTGTGGTTGGCACTAAACACACCTTGAATTAATCTTTACTGTGTGGTTTTTAAGAACACCACAATTGTTGTACAGTCATATGCTGTTTATTGCTGTTGTGTCTCTGCCCTCTGTTGTTAGTTTGTTCTCTCTTGTTGCAGGTCCAGAAGCAGACTCTTTGTACCTCTTGTATTCTTTTCTTCTCTGTTAACTCTCACCCCCACTCTTCTTTCTGTACCCTCCCCCATCTTTTCCATTAGGATTCAAATCGAACCAAAAACAAACAATTCTAATAAAGATTTTTTTCTAAATGCATATTTAAATATAAATCAGGTGGAGTGTTATAGCAGTGGCTGTAACGCCTCACCTGGAACAGCAACACTGTTGGGCTTGTTCTGGCACTCAGACATCTTTTGTTTGCTATACAGCCGGACAGGACACACGGGGGGGGGAGCAAAGAAGGCTGAGGAGTCGGCCTGCAGAGGTGCGTCAATGACGTCGGTGACTCAATTTTTAAAAAATTGTCGACGTTAGATCTGGTAGTCGACGCACAGTGCCCACTCATCACACGCATGTGAGGAACCAAAACAAAGCAGCATGAGAACAAAACTCAGTCTCTAACAGCTTTCAGGCTTAGCAGCTTGCACAATCTAAAACAGTGGACAAATACAGACAAAACATCTCAATATATCAAAATCACAATAAAGAACCGCAGGGCGGGGGGGACTCAGTGGATGAGCCAATAACGCACAGTCCAGAGTTTAGCTCTCCTAACCCCCGAGCTGTTCCTATATGAGACCTGGTGATCTGACCCGGTCCACGGACTGATCCAGCTGGAGCAGCACGTCCCGGTCTCGGTTCTAATGATCCGACGCGGGCACGCATACACACACACACACACACACACACACTCAGCTGCTCCTCTCTGACACATTGCGCACACCAACGGGAGACAATCAGCTGCGGTACAGGTGAGATGCGGGCGCGCAGCTCCTACCGAGTCGGAGGCTCCTACAAACACACACGCAGTGACAGCAACACACACACAATTGCAGTACGTCTGAGACACGCACACAACATGCCTGGTGACGCGTGCAGCATCAGCGACAGCTTGGCTTAATCGCTGTCTCACAAGCTCTCATTAATGACGGACAGATACCGAAACGAGGCACCATTTGGGATCACGTTGTGAGTCGGTTCTCGGTCAGTACCGCGGAATTCAGTCGGTACCTTAAAAAGTACCGGATTCAGTATCCATCCCTACAAGCCAGTGTACCTTAGGGTCCTGCCCGAAGTCCAGCAGCCTGCCGTGTGCCAGAGGGTCCCTGGTGCTGCTCAGGTCCCTGAGGTTCATTGCCGCTACCATAGACTCGTCCTACCAGACCGCCTCACCTCCCTGAGGGTCCTCGCCTCATCAGGCTGTCTTGCCATCCTCCAGACAGGTCTCGTCCCGACTGGACCGCCTTGCTTCCTTGAGGGTCCTTGTCTCATCAGACCACCTCACCAAGCTGAGAGGCTTTGGAAATCAACAAAGATGGAAGTTCACAGACTGTACCTTAAGGATATGATAACGTGATCACAAGGTGCTCACATAAAGACGACTCAGGTGTTTTCAGACACATTGACTGGGGCTGTGGTTGACACTGAACTCTCTTGAACTGGTGTATACGTATACATTTGAAGAATATCACAACTGTTGTGTATTCATATGCTGTTTGTTGCTGTTGTATCTTTTCTCCTGTTTTGTTTGTTTGTGCTTTATTTACAGGTCTAGAAGTGGACTCTTCACGTCTCTTCTTCTCTTCTTTTTCTGTTTACTTTCTCCCCCATCCCTCTTTCTGTACCCTTCCCTTCACTTTCAGGCTCCGTGTCCAATCAACCATAAAAATATTCTAATAAAGATTTTGAGGGTTATATTTAAACAAAAGTCAGGAGGAGTTTTATAGCAGTGGCTGTAACCTCTCACCTGAAACAGCAACACTGTTGGGCTTGTTTTTGGCACTCAGACATTATTCTGTTTGCTCCACAGCCGGACAGGACACAGGGTTAAAAAAAAAAAAAGAGGATATGATAACGTCTTTAAATGAAATGGTTAAAAACATGAGGGTTGTTTACTTCTCTCAACTCATTTCCTCAAATAAAAACAACTCCAAAGTTCTGTTTGACACGACCAATCAGATAGTTTCACCTAAAACGCCCCAAATCCCTGTGTTCTCAAGGTCTGATTGTAACAACTTCCTTTCATTCTTTGAGAACAAAATTAGAAACATCAGGTCAGGTTTCTCATCCCCATCTGCTCCCTGTTCTCCCATCCACCCTCCTCCTTCCATACCTGGTCCTTCTTCACACCTGTTCATTTTCAGAACATCTGTCTCATTCTGAAAAACATGAAACCAACTCCAAGCCCAGTTGATATTCTCCCAACCTCTTTGCTTCTTAAAGCTTTTGACCTAGTTGGCCCATGCATTGTTGATTTTATCAATCTATCCCTCCAAACCGGCTCCGTCCCCTCCATCTTTAAACACGCTGTTATTGAACCCATCCTTAAAAAACCCAGTCTGGACTCCTCTCAGCCAAATAACTACAGGCCCATTTCCAAACAGAGCTATATCTCTAAACTCTTAGAAAGAGTTGTGGCTGATCAGCTGGTCTCTTTTCTGGAACAACACAACATTTTTGATAAATTCCAATCTGGTTTCCGTAAAAAACATTCAACAGAAACAGCTTTACTCAAAGTATCAGTGACATCATGATGGCAGCAGACTCCGGGGAGTTTACAGTCTCAGTTCTGTTGGACCTTTCTGTTGATCACAGCACCTTAGTGAACAGACTCCGTGACTTGGTGGGATCTCTGGACCTGGTCTAGACTGGTTCAGATCCTAGTCTCAGTGTCCATATAAACAACATCATGTCAGATACTACAGATCTGTTCTGTGGGGTACCCCAAGGCTCTGTTCTGGGTCCACTCCTGTTTTTACTATATCTCCATCCTCTTGGACAGATCATTAGTAGATGTCCCAATGTCTCCTACCACCTTTATGCAGATGACATTCAGCTGTACTGCTCCTTCAAGGACTCAGAGTTCTACAAACTGTCTGAACTACTGGAGTGTCTGTAAGCTACTAACTGGTTAGAAAATCACTTCCTTCAGTTAAACCCTGAAAAGACTGAATGTCTGATTGTTGTCCCTGATAGGACGGTCCCTCTGATCAGTCAACAGATTGGACATTTAAGTTCTGCTGTAAAGTCAAACCTGAGGAATCTGGGTGTTATTTTCGACCAATCAATGTCTCTTGAAGGTCACTCAAAACAGCTGGTCAGAAACTGTTTTTATCATCTGAGAAATATTTCCAAACTGAGAAAGTTGGTGTCAAAACCTGAACAGGAAATGGTTCTTCATGCTTTGATCTCCTCCCGTCTAGATGACTGTAACACACTTTTCACATGTTTGAACCAAAAAGCCCTTTATGGCCTTCAGCTGGTCCAGAACTCTGCAGCGAGGCTCCTCACTGGAGCAAACAGGAAAGATGACATCACTCCTATTCTGAGGTCTCTGATTGGTTACCTGTTAAATGTAGAGTTCATTTTAAAATCCTGACTCTAACTTTCAGGGCCCTACATGGTCAAGCTCCTCTTTATGTTACTGACCTGATAAAGACCTACGCTCCAACCCGAGTCCTCAGGTCCACAGACCAGAATCTACTAACAGTTCCAACCCGAGTCCTCAGGTCCACAGACCAGAATCTACTAACAGCTCCAACCCGAGTCCTCAGGTCCACAGACCAGAATCTACTAACAGTTCCAACCCGAGTCCTCAGGTCCACAGACCAGAATCTACCTACGCTCCAACCCGAGTCCTCAGGTCCACAGACCAGAATCTACTAACAGCTCCAACCCGAGTCCTCAGGTCCACAGACCAGAATCTACTAACAGCTCCAACCCGAGTCCTCAGGTCCACAGACCAGAATCTCCTAACAGTTCCAACCCGAGTCCTCAGGTCCACAGACCAGAATCTACTAACAGCTCCAACCCAAATACCTGGTTCAACTCCCACCATTGTTGCCTCTGTTTACCGCCCCCCTAAGTCGGAGAGAGGGTTTTTAGACGAATTCTCACAACTACTGTCCCATTTATCATCCTTATCTCAGAATGTTATTATTCTTGGTGATTTTAATTTTCATCTGGACAATAGCAACTTGCCTGCAACTAGGGATTTTGTTTCATGCCTGGACAGTCTTGGATATCAACAATTTATAGACTCTCCCACACATGTCAGAGGTCACAACCTGGACTTGATCTGCTGTTCTGGACTGGTTCCTACTGACTGTTCTGCTGAGGAATTTGTCTTCTCTGACCACTTTCTCCTGACATTTAATGTTTCCCTCACTTTCTCAGTTTTGAAACTGGTTCCTTCCATTACCTACCGTAATCTGAAAAACATTGACCTGGACAATTTTCTCTCCTGTATTAATGATTTAATGGGTGTTTTGGCAGACACCCCCCGGATGACTTAGTCTCCTTTTATAATGATGGCTTACTCAAGTTGCTTAACTCGGTTGCCCCAATGAAATCCAGAATGGTCTCATTTCTACGTACAGCTCCCTGGTTCACACCGGCACTACGTGCCATGAAGGCTAAGGGACGGCAACTTGAGCGCCTCTATAAAAACACTGGTTTCGATGCTCACAAGGATCTGTATCTATGTCATATATGTCTATAGAAATAGTATTGGACAAGCTAAAACTAACTATTACACTACAGTAATCTCCTCTAATCAAGTAAACTCTAGAACTCTTTTCTCATTACTGAAGTCACTCTCTGGTCCTCCTGACTCCTTGCCCTCTCACTGCTACTCTGATGAGTTTTGTAACTCATTGTTGTTGTTTTTTAATGAAAAGATTCAGAAAATTCTCCAGGGTCTGGGTTCCTCTTCCAATGTCGACGTCCCTGTTGAGTATTTTCCTCTGACGTCCACTTTATCGGAGTTTCATCTTCCATCGACCTCTGAGATTGCGGACCTTATTCACAGCTCCAAACCTTCTACCTGTCATCTTGATCCCAGCCCTACTGTTTTGCTTAAGACCTCCGTTTCATCATTGCTTCCACTTATTGTTTCTATTATTCATTCCTCTCTTTCTACTGGCATAGTTCATCAGTCACTGAAGTCTGCTGTAGTTTGCCCTATATTGAAGAAGCCTGGTTCTGATCCGACTGACCTAAATCATTTCCGACCCATCTCTAATCTTCCTTTTCTCTCTAAAATCCTGGAGAAATCTGTAGTTTCACAGCTCAGTGCTCATCTAGCTAACATTAACCTATTTGAGCAGTTCCAGTCAGGCTCCCCCCCCCATCACAGTACTGAATCCGCCCTCATTAAAATAACCAATGATTTACTGATGGCAGCTGATTCTGGACTAGTCTCCATCCTGGTTCTTTTAGATCTCAGTGCTGCGTTCGACACCGTCTCTCACTCCACCCTGTTGGCCAGGCTGGCGTCTCTGGGGGTCTCTGGGGGTCTCTGGCACTGAGCTGCAGTGGTTCCACTCATACTTCACTGATAGGACTCGTGTCATTCAGCTCAAGACTTTTACTTCCTCCTCGTCTCGTGTGTCTACTGGGGTTCCTCAAGGTTCTGTACTTGGCCCTCTTCTTTTTATAGTGTATCTGCTTCCCCTTATTAATAATAATAATACCTTTATTTAACCATGCAAAACAGATTAAGAACAAATTTCTTATTTACAACTGTGGCCTGGCAAAAGACAATGTCTTTTGAGGGAGAAAGGAAAAGGGCTACAATATAAAAACAATTTAAAATAACATGAATTAGAAACATTTTAAAAATAGTAAAAAGTTACATTTACAAAATCATGAACACACACACACACAAAAGCAATTTCATAAACACAAGATCAGAAGAGCACCATAAAAATGAGGTGTCAGTCTAAGTGACAGCAGCAGGTATCTTTAACATGTTCTGTGATCCCAGCTTGAAAAGCTGCCTTTGAGATCAGCGTGTCCAGTTTCAGGGTTTTCTGCAGGTCATTCCAGTCTCTGGCAGCAGCAGACTGAAAGGACAACAATCCTCATGCAGAAGCAGTTTTAGGAACTGTTAACAAAATCAGGTTTGCAGATCGAGTGTTGTCTGCAGGGGATGAATGACGACGGCCCTTGGGGCCATCTTCAGGAAATTCATCATCATTGTTACGCCGATGATACTCAGCTTTATGTTTCCACCTCTCCGTCTGCTCTTCTTCCACCAGCTGCTCTCATTGACTGAACTCAGGTCTTGGTTCTCTAAGAACTTCCTCAAACTGAACACTAAGAAAACTGAGGTTCTCCTCATGGGGACAAAATCTGTCCTGGGGAAGACTGGCAGCTTCTCCTTAACCTGTGAGAATCCCTCAGTTTCCTGTTGGGCTCAGGTTCAGAGCCTTGGTGTTCTGTTGGACAGCACGCTGTCTTTTCAGGCTCATATTAACTCAATCAGCCTTTTTCCATCTCCATAGTATAAACCGTCTCCGTCCCTCTCTCTGAACACGCTGCAGCTGTCTTAGTGAACAGTCTGGTCACATCACCACTGGACTACTGTCATTCTCTTCTCTTCGGACTACCACAGAAGTCTCTTCATAAACTACAGCTAGGTCAGAACGCTGCTGCTCGTATGGAACACCTGTTACTGATCACATGACTCCTGTTCTTCAGCAGCTTCATTGGCTGCCGATAACATTTAGGATAACTTATAAACTGCTTCTCCTCACATTCAAGGCTCTGCATGACCTCACTCCTTCCTACATCTCCCAACTCATCCGTGTTTCTGTACCTTCTCGATCCCTCCGCTCCTCAGTGTCTATAAATCTGCACATTCCTCCAGCTAGACTCACCACAATGGGAAAACCAGCCTTCAGCAGATCTGCCCCATCGCTCTGGAACTCTCTCCAGCTGACCTTAGAAACATCACTTCTCTCTCACTTTTTAAATCGAGGCTGAAAACGCATCTATTTAAAGTCGCCTACTCAGTGTGAGATTTATGGTGGTCTGTTACTGGTTGTTTTTAACTTGATGGTCTTATTCTTTTACTGTGTGTTTCTATGTTGGATGTTTTTAACTCGTGTGTTTTATTGTGTTTTATTGTCAACTTGTATTGTGCGGTGACCTTGAGTGACAGAAAGGCGCCTGAAATAAAATGTATTATTATTAAAACAACGAGGGTGCGCTGTTTTTTTGCCCTCCAGCCAGAAGCTGGGGGGCTGGAGCTTGGGCACATGACATCACACATCAAGGGGTCTATATTAAAAATATACTTTTTTTTTTAGAATAATTAAAGTTTCCTAGTTTAGTTAAAAAAGAAGAAACGTTTTTAGTGCCTCTCAAGTTAAAAATCACAATGTGGTTTACAAATAAGACAATTATGAAAAAGTCAGGCAACTATACCTAAAGAGATTGTTACCATAATAATAAACAGAAAAGTGGACATTGTGGTACATAACTAATTTACAGTATGAAAAGCCCATTGAAACAGATGAGTTTTGAACAGGGATCAGAGTCATTGAAAGCAGGTTCAGGAGGACAGAGGTCCAGAGTCTGCTGTCTCTGGCCCAGTGGTCACCCTGCTACTCAAAATGGATCCAGAAACAAACGGGAGGTTCTATGTTCAAACTAAAGCACACATTGGTTTAAAGAAATCAATGAGCAGCTATTGTGGCTGCTTGAGGAACTGAAACTCTGATGGAGTTCCTTCCTCCACATTTCACTACTGAAGGAGGGTGACGAATGAAAAATCAAAGAAGGAGAAACTAGGTCACCATTTTCACTATATTCTGGTTTTTCAGTCCTCATTGTTGCCAAGCAGTTTTCCCACCCCCTGCTACTTTGTAAAAACTGCAGCTTCTCATTGGCCAGGAGCTGGCAATGGGCTGCAGGTGAGTGGAGTTTTTGCTATTGGATGGATCAGGAAGCAGGAATATGATTGGCTGAGAGTTAGGAGGAAGGTGGTGCTGTGGTCACATGGGGTGAGTAGTGCAAGACAACGCCGACTTCCTGCTGAGTTACTCTGGAGCCCTGGAGAGGGCAGGAGAACAGAAACTCTGAGAAATCTAAAGCTGAGCTGAGAAATAACAACAGATGATTGGAAGAGAGGGGCTGGCCCCACCCACGCCCCAGCAGCAGACGTTGTGTGACGATTAGTGAGTGTGTGTATGTGTTTTTATTTATATGATTATATTATATAAATAATCCATTTTATTTTTAATAATCTAAAATAATGGCATTTATCATAATCTAATGTGTTATTCAGAGTGTAATAAATTACCAATTTTGTATGCTTATATTTTTAGTTAAATTAAAATAAGTTAATATTCTAATTGGACATTTATTCTAATATAATATTGATTATAATCTTGTGAGTTTTTTAAATTTTTGAATATAATACATTTGTAATAACTGAATATATTTGTGAAAATGAAATACATATGATTTTTAAAGATATACAATATAATTTACAATATTTAGGATTCTGAAAAAGTAACTTTTAAAATTCTAAATAAATATTGATAATTTCTGAATTTTGAACAAACATTTATGAAAATTTAAATTAATAATATAATACATACATTATATTATACAATATAATATCTAAAAATTCAAATATAAAAAATTTATATAAATTTAATGATATAATAAATCCAACATTTATAATAATGATTTTAATCCATAAAAATATTCAAATCATCATCATTATAATAATCACAATGTTATAGAGTCATTATACAATAGAATATGATGTAACATTTGTAAAGTTGTTATAGTAATCTAATGTAATAACTTTTATAACATGCTGCTGAAGGTTCTCAGTCATCAGGTCATCATTAATCAAAAAAAGGTTCTAAATAAAGACAACTGGACTTCTTTGGTTCTTTGAAGACGTTTCGCTGCTCATCCCAGTAGCTTTGTCAGTTCTGTCTGAAGTAAAGGAGAGTCAACTTTTATAATAGACAAATATATTTATAACAAATATGTTATGTATAATAATAAAAATGTAATATATTTCCAAGAATTTAATATGGCATTCATTAAGATCTAAATATAATATAAAAATAATTAGCAAATACAATAACATTGGTATTATGAAAGTATAAAATATAATATATTTGAAAAAATTTAAAAATATAATTGTAATAACCTAATATATCTAAAATTTTACCTTTTAAAATTATACAAAATAATGTTCATAATAATCTAAAATAAAATGGTTACAAAAGTCTAAAAACATTTAAAGTAATCAAATAAAATATCCTTTAAAATGTAAAGTTCCTGAAGACATTTTGAGGAGTCCTGCCACTTTGAGCATGCTAATGCCAATGTTAGCTAATTACAATAAAAAAGTAGAAGCATGCTAACATGCTATTACTAGACTAATATGTGCTGTGAGGATCATGCTTTTTTTACCTTGGTAAACGCTGTTAACATTATTCAGCATCTCTTCTGCAGGAGGAGCTGAGAGCAGCAGGAGTGGATGGTACAGGGGGATCGGGGACTACCTCACCAACAGGCCTCAATGCATCAGGCTGCGTAAATGTCTGTCTGAGGTGGTCGTCTGCAGCACTGGAGCTCCACAGGGAATGGTTGTTTTGTGGATGAGTTAAAGGATGACGCAAAGAAGGTTTCCCCTCACATCTTTTACTCCAATCAAACTGAGCTGAGAGTGAGCAGCTATGTCCAGCTGCAAGACTTCAGAACATTTACATGTAAACACTCACCGTCAGACAGCACTAAAACGTACAGTCAGCACTCTGCTTTGGGTGTGAGGATAGAAATCTAGTGCCCCTGCACTTTCACCATTCCTCTTTAGCCTTGACATTTAAAACTTCATGTACAACAACAGAAGCTATCATCACCAGAAGTGCTCTGCTGACTCAGACGTTGTTGGCTGTTTCTGAAAGGAACAATTTGGAATGTCAGTCATCAGGGATTCTTGTGGGCTGGTGTGAGAGCAACCATCTATCCTGAAACATCAATCAGGCAAAGGAGATGGAGATCGACTTTCAGAGAAACACATCACCTCCACACTGGTGAATATTCAGGGTTCAGTCATTTAAACTGTGAACACCGTTAAAGCTGCACTCGGTAACATAGTAAACCAGCTAGGTTTAGCTAGCTATTTTACACAAACACATCTCAGGGCACTCACCCCTCCCATCGGGTATAATCCATAGGCCAGCCTTCCCACGGACATGGAACCCTGCATTACCATGGTAACATGAGCTCAACATAGTGTTTACTGTGGTTTTGATGTGTATGTGTGGGTGTGTGTGTGCCTGGGAATGGGTTGTGGACTGGGAGGGGAGAGTGTCATAATTGTTCTATGTGTGGGAAAGGGAGGGAATGTGGGTTGTATGGGTCATTTTAATCTGTCAAGCACTTTGTGTTGCTCGCTGGGGCATGAAAGGTGCTATACAAATAAAGTTTGATTTGATTTGAACAGTACAGAGCCAAACTCCAGCCGTAGAAACGTTACCCCAGGTTTCTCCTCTTTCCACCTTCAAACGTTTTTAGCTTCCTGCAGCTGAAAAGCTGTTTTTCTTTTTGGTGTTTTCTCCTAAAACTGAAGCGCTAACAGCTGTTTCTGTCCTTCTCTCACTTCCTGGATGTTCTGCTGAAAAATGCTCCAGCAGCATTAATGGAGGATCCAAGCAGAGAGGAAGTGACAGACAGCCGGATTGTCCAATAGCTGCTTTAGTCTGAAACATCTGATTGGCTGAGGTTTTTAGAGAAATGAGAGAAAACACCTTAGTGATTTCTTTAATCACCACAATATATTTATAGCTGTACTATGTTAGAACGTTGTTAAGAGGAATGAAAAAAAAACGTTAAAAGCTACATTGTTTATTACGGAGTTGTTACACAGAGTTACGCAGTTGTGATCTCCTTAAAATGTATACGTATACACCAGTTCAAGAGAGTTCAGTGTCAACCACAGCCCCAGTCAATGTGTCTGAAAACACCTGAGTCGTCTTTATGTGAGCACCTGTGTGTATATATGCGCGCTTGTTTATGTAAGGTTTCTCTATTGAAACATTCAATAATAAGTTAGAGGAGCCACAGACCCGTCCCCAAGGCCCACGGAGGACGCGGAGGAGGTCCAGGCCCCAGACGTCCAGAGGACACCCAGGGCACGGACACCCCAGGGAGATCGCCGTCAGAGGCTCACCCCACGTGGGCCCCCCGGCAGTCGCCGCGCTAGAGCCCCTGGGGGGTCGCGGCTAGGAGCTCACAGGCACCGCCTGCAGCCGGCCATCCAGGGTAGATCTAGCCGGAACCAGAGACCCGAGACCCAGGAGCGAACCGGCCCCAGCAGAGGCCCGACCACCCCCGGGGGCCCAGATCCCACCAGGCCGCCACAGGAAGAAGAGCAGGCAGACTCCCCCAGCACCCAGACCCAGACCCCGAGACACCCCAGCACGCCACTGGAGAAAGGCACCACCAATGCCGAGGCGCAGCCAGGGAGGATAGTCTCTGCAAATTACAATAAGCAAACCGGAAAGGGTTAGGTACCAGTCAGCAACAGGAAACATTAGAGATTAGAAGACGGAGCTGTTCATCTTTAAAATTGAAAGTTATTCTGCCGTAGCGACTTGTTTGAGCTACAGATTCAGAGCATCCAATTTACTTATGACTTCCCCCAGGAAAAGTTTAAGTGTTGAAATAAAAATGTGAAATGTCTCCTCAGCCTTCATTGCCTTCTACAGGAGCAGTTATTTACTCCTTCAAAGAAATCAGATGTGTTCAAGCAGGGAGAGATAAAAAAAATTGCAGCATAACAGCTAGCCACATTGGGTTAGCCTAACCCTCTGAGATACGTGACTTTGTGAGACTTCAGGGCACCGGACCAGAGACTCAGAAGTTACAAGCAGCAGATGGGGCTGAGTGACTTTTTATTAACCCTCAGCGTTGTCAGATTGGAAATGTTAAAGTATAATAACAGCATCTTAAAATTATTGATTTCTTTTTTAGAAAAATTGTCTCACACTACTAAGTTACAGCCTGCCATGCCTGATGACCCACAGTTTTAATATCAGTGGATCAAACACTGCAAAATTTTAGTATTTAAAGTAGTTTTCGCTGTAAAGAATCACAATGATTAAAACAAGCATCTCTTCTGCAGGTGTAGGGTTGATATCATGGCTCCCTCTGTTCCACCTCCAGCCCCAACCCCTCTACTCAAGACAATTGTGTTCCTCGTGCTTTTCAAATCAATATTTCATCCTTGCTTGAGAGAGAAAACAACATAAAGAATCTAATTTGAAGGCTACACTCAGAGAAAAATATAGGAGAAATATATATATATTTAAAATAAATTATGGTTGAATGTGCAGAAAAAATGTTTAAATATTCAACAAAATCCTTCAAGCCAGAGACTAACATTTAATTGAATTTTTGCTTGATGCAATGTGCATAAAGTTAAAAGATCAAAATTAATAAAACTAGTTTTAAAAACAGTTTCATTTATTTTCATTTTGATGTGATGGATGCAGAAATTAGACTGAAAGGTGGCAGAGTTGATGCAGCTGATAATGGGTCTGAGTGGTGTTCCTTCTTTGTGAATTTTTGGAAGTAACCCTAGCTAACCCTAATGCATGGAATGGCTTCCCCTGGATAGTCTGTAGTACAATGAGGGGTCAATGACTTTTTCATTTACCAGTAGATGGTCTGTGATTTTCTTCTTATCTCACTTGACGGGTCACTCTTCAATGCTTCATATGTGGTGCTGTCACTCAAAACACAGAGATCCATCAAACCCGTTGTTCATCAAATACTAAATACTGAAATGTCATGATTTGGAAAATTTTACAAACAATGTACAAAGCTAGTGTAAGTACTCTGCCAACAAACATTCAGAAGATGTTTGAGAAGAGAACTAGTGGTTACATGTTGAAAGAAAGTGATGTGTTTAAAAACGTAGATTTAGAAGAAACTTTAAGGAATGGAGTGTGTCTGTAAATGATGTTAAATTATGGAATAATCTTAACAGGGAAACAAAAAATCAATGTCATTTAATATATTCAAAAAATGTACCAAAATGGGTGTACTAATTATGAAAAAGTACATTAAACCACTGATCAGGATCAAATCTGAAAAAGATAACAACACAGAGTTTATAATGAATCTAAGTGTCTGACAACAGAGAATCTCTTTTGTTTAATTGGGGACAGAAATTATAAGATTTTTTTTCTTCACTCTGCTCCTTTTTGTTCAAATATGATTTTTGTTATGTATATCTTATTGTTTTTTTAATTTTTTTGTTTTACTTGTTTTATTTGAATGAAATAAACTTTGAAAAAAAATGGTGGTGATTTTGTTATGATAGTAGTATTCAGAATAACAGTACGGCGTCCCTTGATGTTCTGGTCTCTGCTGAGGGAGGAACTGCCTTTCTTTCTTGTGGGGACGGTTAGATGGTACAGTCTTAGCATTAGAAAGAGCTGCTGTTACCTTGATCCTCAGGTCTTCAGCTTCTGCTTCCCTTGGGTTGTTGTTTCCTGACCCTAACCCTTTGGCTAGAACATCCTTCTCTGTTTGGGTGAGTTCCCTGTCTGATAAGTACTTCACCCACTGGTCCTGGATGTCCATCTGACTCGTGTCTTCTGATCCAATTAATTTCTAAGTTTTTGGCTGTAAGTTCTGAAATTTGCATTGTTGGTGTTCTTTGCTCTTCCTGTGTTGGGATAGTTGAGCCTTTTCAATGACATTGACGACTTCCTTTAAGATTATGGTGGTCAGTGCAGCAGAGGGATAAACAGCTGTCAGGCAGTCAGGAAATATGGAGCTATGGAGTAAACGTCTGAAGATGGAGCATCATGGCGATGACGTTCTGTGGGAGGAGACGGAACGACTGTGTGAGCTCAGCTGATCAGAGGACTGAGGAAAAGCCTCATGCAGACTTTTCATCTGACATGTCATGAGCAAAGTTCTAACAGTTTGCATTACTATGATTTTTTTTTTTGCTCAGGATCTCTAGTGTCTTTCCTGACAGAACCACACATATGCTAGAATATGTATTACATATCTGTGTGATTGAATAAATAAGCAAATATTAAGGGTCTTTAAGGGAAGGTTCGCAGCCGAGTGTGAAGCGGCTGGGATGAGGATCAGCACCTCCAAATCTGAGGCCATGGTTCTCGACCGGAAAAAGGTGGATTGCCAACTCCGGGTTGGGAGAGAGGTCCTGCCTCAAGTGGAGGAGTTCAAGTATCTCGGGGTCTTGTTCACGAGTGAGGGAAGGAGGGAGCGGGAGATGGACAGGCGGATTGGGGCAGCGTCTGCAGTGATGGACGCTGAACCGGTCTGTTGTGGTGAAGAAGGAGCTGAGCCAGAAAGCAAGGCTCTCGATTTACCGGTCGGTCTACGTCCCAATCCTCACCTATGGTCATGAGCTTTGGATAATGACCGAAAGAACGAGATCGCGGATACAAGCGCCTGAAATGAGTTTTCTCCGCAGGGTGGCCGGGCTCAGCCTTAGGGATAGGGGGAGGAGCTCGGACATCCGGGAGAGACTCGGAGTAGAACCGCTGCTCCTCCATGTCGAAAGGAGCCAGTTGAGGTGGTTCGGGCATCTGGTCAGGATGCCTCCTGGACGCCTCCCTCGGGAGGTGTTCTGGGCATGTCCTGCCGGCAGGAGGCCCCCGAGTCGACCCAGGACACGCTGGAGGAAATACATCTTCAGTTTGGCCTGGGAACGCCTGGGCGTCCCAGCTGAGGAGCTGGTGGACTTGGCCGGGGAGAAGGTGGCCTGGGCTGCCCGACTTGGAATGCTGCCCCCGCGACCCGGACCCGGATAAGCGGAAGAAGGCGAGGCGAGGCGATATTAAGGGTCTGTAATTAATGTATATAAAATAGTTTCTTTAAAAAGGGAATATAGTTGTTTTTCTGAAAATTAGACTTGGAAGGAGGGGTCATCCTATATTTGGGTCAATACAGTATTTCAATGGTTCCCTAATCTCCAAGTAAATATTTTGAAACTGAGTAGGAGTCAAACATATACCTCACCATAATTTACTCAAGAAAATAGAAATCTTAGCAGTGTAGAGACAAAATATACAGACTGTTAAGTGAAAAATACTAACCTTACTATGGTCCAAGATGTTTCATTTAGTAAATCATCATTCTTAAAGCCATACTCAGTATCCAGGTAAACAAACGAGGTCTCCTAGCTAGTTTACAGAAACACGACTTGGTGAACTCGCCCCTCCCGTCGGGTAAAATCCATACGCCAGCCTCCCGCCGACATGGGACCCCATTTTGCAACGATCCTATTATTACGATCCTACTAATCCTATCGTTTGGACCGAACGATAGGATTGGCTGAAGTTTTTAGAGAACTGCGGGACAACTACTTTATTGATTTATTTCGGGGTTTTTTAACTCCACAATATATTTATGGCTGTACTATGTTGGAACGTTGTTAAGAGGCTTAAAAAAACGTTAAAAGCTACATTGTTTATCTGGATACTGAGTATGGCTTTAAGTAGGCTAAACTTTGACAAATAACACAACAGCAGTGTCTGCTGGTCTAAATATTGACTTTATACTAAGCAAAACCACAATTTACATTCTCAAGAGTGATACACTTACCCTTTAGATCAGTGGTCTCGGGGGCCGCTGGAGCCCGAGTCTGGGTGAGGCTGGGCCGCATCAGGTCGCTCACAAAGAAAGCGTTGTTAAAAATTCTAATCTTATCAAATCTCTTCATTTTTATTGTCTAACACAAAATAATAAGAAAAAAATAAACAAATTAAGAATTAATACAAAAATAAATTAATCAGTACTAAATAAATAATTAGGTTTGTCTAGTCAGCGACTTTATGTGGTTTCTTCAGTTATTGATATCTGCCTAATTCAGATTCAGATGTCTAACAGCTCTTTAACCATTTTAACACGTATAAATATATATAAGGACACACACACACACACACCCCACACACACACACATATATACAGAGAGTTATGGTGCTATGTTGTTTTTTAAGATTTCTGGTCACTTAATTGACTCTATCCATGTCAAATGTAAAGTCAAATCTCAGCATCGTTTCATAATAATCTGAACTCTGATTTCACAACAATGAAACCATTAATGCTGCAAAGTTTGAGTTTAACTGAGTCTGGTCTGAATTACTGCAGAATCATTAATGACACATGGATTATTTACTGAGTAAAATGAGTTACTCTGAGCAGGTTTAAGAAATATTATTTAAAAATCAGGCTGTTTGAAAAGAAGTTCCTCCAGACCTGGATCTCCTAAAGCTGACATAAATCCATCCTGTGTTTTCTGACTTCTGGTTTCCATAATCACCACTAAATACATCAGACCAGTCTGCCTTGACCAGAAGGAACAGGACAGGATCCGCCTGCGCGAGCCCTTTACTGAGTCCGGACCCCCCCCCCCCGACGAAAGTCTGCGCGAGTCGCTCGCTGACATCACCTGTACTGAGTCTGGATCAGGACCGGGGACCGCCGTAACCCTGAACCCGGTCCAGGGTTAGGGGGTAGGGTGTGTGTCTCGTCCTGGTCCACTCCCAGAGCAAACTGGAAGGTTTTACTCACCAGTTTAGAACTGAACTCTGCGTGTCTTCTGCTCAGCAATCTCATGATGAGAGAAGTGAAATCCAGTTTCCTACGTGGTTCTCATCCAGTCCACTCAAACGGTCCTCCTGTCCCCTAAAGGTCTTCAGCTCCATGAGACCCCGATCAGAACTCTATCAGAGTTAGCTCCTGACTGCATTTTGCTCCAAACCTTTCAGTGAATTGCTGAGGATGATGATGATGAGGATGATGATGAGAATGATGTCAAGCTTTATTAAATGGCTCTGTCCACTCTGAGATATCAGAGCGGCACCGTTTACTTGCGGGATGAAGGTGATGAACACAAACTCGCGGCCCGCGGGTCATCAGCCCCGCCCACTCGCGGGGTCAAGGTGGGGGTCTCAAACTCGCGGGCCGCAAATGACCCGCGAGTTTGAGACCCCTGCTTTAGAAGCTTTAAAATTGGAGAGTGAATGCTGATTGTTGAGATTGAGAACGTCAAAAAAGCATGTGGTCCAAAGGAAATGCTGTATTTTACGTTTTGTGGCTGTAATTTTCCAGCCACCGTCATTTAACAGAAAAAGCATCAGATTTAACATTATTCTACTGTCATTTGGAAAACTGATATGCTACTGCTAGAACTCTGTTGTGAGTTTACAGACATTTTTAAGAGTGTAGGTAATTAGACACATATTCTTCCAAGAGGATTAAAAAAAAAAAGTCTGACATTTGCTAAAAGTTCAAACTTATAGGTTTTGTCCATAACGTCTCGTCTTCTTCCGCTTATCCGGGTCCGGGTTGCGGGGGCAGCATCCCAATTAGGGAGCTCCAGACGGTCTTCTCCCCAGCCACTTCTACCAGCTCCTCCGGCAGGATCCCAAGGCGCTCCAGGGCCAAACCAGAGATAGATTTTCTCCAGCGTGTCCTGGGTCGACCCGGGGGCCTCCTGCCGGCAGGACATGCCTGAAACACCTCCCTGGGGAGGCGTCCAGGGGGCATCCTAACAAGATGCCTGAACCACCTCAACTGGCTCCTTTCGACATGGAGGAGCAGCGGTTCTACTCCGAGTCTCTCCCGGATGTCCGAACTCCTCACCCTGTCCCTAAGGCTGAGCCCGGCCACCCTGCGGAGAAAACTCATTTCGGCCGCTTGTATCCGCGATCTCGTTCTTTCGGTCATTACCCAAAGCTCATGACCAGGTGAGGATTGGGACGTAGACCGACCGGTAAATTGAGAGCCTTGCCTTCTGGCTCAGCTCCTTCTTCACCACAACAGACCGGTTCAGCGTCCATCACTGCAGACGCTGCCCCAATCCGCCTGTCCATCTCCCTCCTTCCCTCACTAGAGAACAAGACCCCGAGATACTTGAACTCCTCCACTTGAGGCAGGACCTCTCTCCTGACCTGGAGTTGGCAATCCACCTTTTTCCGACCGAGAACCATGGCCTCAGACTTGGAGGTGCTGATCCTCATCCCAGCTGCTTCACACTCGGCTGTGAACCTCCCCAGTAAGAGCTGAAGGTCAGAGCCTGATGAAGCTAGGAGGACCACATCATCTGCAAAAAGCAGAGACGAGATTCTCCTGTCACCAAACTCAACCCCCTCCACACCACGGCTGCTCCTAGAAATCCTGTCCATAAAGGTTCTGAACAGGACCGGTGACAAAGGGCAGCCCTGGAGGAGTCCAACCCTCACTGGGAACAGGTCTGACTTACTGCCGGCTATGAGGACCAGACTCACACTCCTCTGGTACAGGGACTGAATGGCCCTTAACAAAAGACCATCCACCCCGTACTCCTGGAGCGCCCCCCACAGGGTGCCCCTGGGGACACGGTCATAAGCCTTCTCCAAATCCACAAAACACATGTGGACTGGTTGGGCAAACTCCCATGACCCCTCCATCACCCTAGCGAGGGTAAAGAGCTGGTCCACAGTTCCAGGACCAGGACGAAAACCACATTGCTCCTCTTCTATCTGAGGTTCAACCATCGACCGGACCCTCCTCTCCAGGACCCTGGAGTAGACCTTTCCAGGGAGGCTGAGGAGTGTGATCCCCCTATAGTTGGAACACACCCTCTGGTCCCCCTTCTTAAAAATGGGAACCACCACCCCGGTCTGCCACTCAACAGGAACTGCCCCCGATGACCACGCAATGTTGCAGAGACGTGTCAGCCACGACAGTCCTACAACATCCATCGCCTTGAGATACCCAGGTCGGATCTCATCCACCCCTGGGGCTCCGCCGCCGCGTAGTTGTTTGACTACCTCAGCGACTTCTGCCCCAGAGATTGGACAGTCCGTCCCCAGGTCTCCCAGCTCTGGTTCCTCATAGGAATGCGCGTCGGTGGGATTGAGGAGCTCCTCAAAGTATTCCTTCCACCGCCCGACTATAGCCCCAGTTGACGTCAGCAGCTCCCCGTCCCCACTGTAAACAGTGTGAGCGAGTTGCTGCCTTCCTCCCCTGAGGCGCCGGATGGTTTGCCAGAACCTCTTTGGAGCCGACCGATAGTCTTTCTCCATGGTCTCACCAAACTCCTCCCACGCCCGAGATTTTGCCTCGGAAACTGCCACTGCTGCACCCCGCTTGGCCCTCCGATACCTATCAGCTGCCTCTGGAGACCCACAGACCAGCCACGCCCTGTAGGCCTCCTTCTTCAGCCTGACGGCTCCCCTAACCTCTGGTGTCCACCAGCGGGTACGGGGGTTACCGCCACGACTAGCACCGGCTACCTTGCGACCACAGCTAGCAACAGCCGCCTCAACAATCGCAGAGCGGAACAAGGCCCATTCGGACTCAATGTCCCCCACTGCTCTCGGGACGCGGTCGAAGCTCTGCCGGAGGTGGGAGTTGAAGACCATCTTGACAGGCTCTTCTGCCAGGCGTTCCCAGCAGACCCTCACTATACGTTTGGGTCTACCAGGTCTGCCACCTAATCCAACTCACCACCAGGTGGTGATCAGCTGACAGCTCCGCTCCTCTCTTCACCCGAGTGTCCAAAACATATGGTCTCAGGTCAGATGATACAACTATAAAGTCAATCATCGACCTGTAACCTAGGCTGCCCTGGTACCAGGTGTACCGATGGGCATCCTTATGTTCGAACATGGTGTTCGTTATGGCCAAACTGAGACTTGCACAGAAGTCCAAAAACAGAACGCCACTCGAGTTCAGATTGGGCGGGCCGTTCCTCCCAATCACGCCCCTCCAGGTCACGCTGTCATTGCCCACGTGAGCGTTGAAGTCCCCCAGCAGGACTATGGAGTCCCCAGTAGGAGCGCTATCCAGCACTCGTCCCAGGGACTCCAAAAAGGGTGGGTACTCTGAGCTGCTATTTGGTGCATAAGCACAAACAACAGTCAGGACCCGTTCCCCAACCCGAAGGCGCAGGGAAGCTGCCCTTTCGTCCCCCGGAGAAAACCCCAACAT
>SSNR01000736.1:95097-109124 GCA_006937965.1 Callopanchax toddi | reverse complement strand
CCCCAGCCCTCCGCCTCTCACCCGGATCAACTCCAGCAAAGAAAAGTGTCCAACCCCTCTCCAGGACTCGGGTTCCAGAGCCAACACTATGTGTCGAGGTGAGCCCGACTATATCTAGCCGGTATCGCTCAGCCTCTTCCACAAGCTCCAGCTCCTTCCCCGCCAGAGAGGTGACGTTCCATGTCCCGATAGCCAGTTTTTGTGTCCGGGGATCGGATCGCCAAAGCTCCCGCCTTGGTCTGCCATCCGATCCACAATGCACCGGACCCTTCATGTTCCTCCTGCAGGTGGTGGGCCCACAGTTGGATGAGCCCATGTCTCTGGTTCGGGCTGGGCCCGGCCGGGCCCCATGGGCGAAAGCCCGGCCACCAGGCGCTCGCTCACGGGCCCCAACCCCAGGCCTGGCTCCAGGGTGGGACCCCGGGCCGGGTACACTGGCTCGATGATTGTACTTGCATGAAGAGTCTTTTGAACCGCACTTTGTCTCACCCCTCCCCTAGGACCAATTTGCCATGGGTGACCCTACCAGGGGCACAAGTGCCCCAGACAACATGGCTCCTAGGATCATTAGGGCACTCAAACTCCTCCACCACGATAAGGTGACGGTTCATGGAGGAGTGTCCGTAACGTGGTTGACCAAATTATCAGTAAACATGTCATTTTTGAAACTAAATATCTGAAATCAATTATGCCTGAGCTTGGCAAGGACTAAAAATATAATATTTCAGGGATGTTTAATCAGGGAACAGAATAATGTTTTGTAAATAAAGATATTTTTTCCATAATTTTCCAAACTTCAAATCTCCTAAAATAGATGTTGACCTTTCAGCATTTTAGTCAAAAAGACTAAGACTGAAAGTAAGATGGCTACCAAAAACACTGATTCCAAAGCCAATGTTATGTGTCTAGATATATCCAAACACTGTAGCTATGGCATCACTCAGTAACTTCCACAGTTACTTTCCCTCTACAGAGGGGCCATTCCATGTCCCAATAGCCAGCTTTCCCATTTACAGATCGGACTGCGAGCTCCCTCCCTCCCTGGTGTGCCACTCAATCTACAGTGCACCAGACGTTTTATGCTCCTGCTGCAGATGGTGGGCCCAGGTATCTGATTTAGGCTGGGCCCCAAACCAAGGCCTGGCTTCAGGGCAGGACCCTGGTAACCATCTGGGCTGGATGTTCTAGTAGTCTGAGGTGTCCTCTCATAAAAGGTCTTCTAAGTCTCTCATTGTCTCATCACACTGAATCCAAAGGAGGAACCTTGGAAAGTAACTAAGTTTGTGATAAACTATTTAGGACCTATTTATATTTCATATTAATCAGAGCAAATCCACTCTAATTAAAAGATTTCATTGTAAACTACTCAACCTTATCAGGCAATGCCCCATTTCCAATAATTAGGTGAAGTTCTTAATGAGCCACCGCAGCATTTAACTCCACTCCCTACATCCATTCTGGCTTTTTCATTTTCTATCATATTTTGAGTTTATAGAGCAATAAAGTGATAAGAGAAACCTTTCACATGTGGAGGAATTACATGTCTTTGTGTCATTATTTTTAAATAAATTTTAATTGCAGGCATTAGTGTAGCCTGTAAATGTCCACTTTCTGTTAATCTAAAGTAATGTGGCTGCTAATGAAGAGTGGCTGAATATGTGAAGTCAAATGACCTCAGCATCAAGTCATCCTGAGGGCTGTATCACTTACACCGTTGTCAAGGATACAGGTGGACACACACACACACACAGTTTAACACTTAAACTGAGCAGTTTAATAATAATAATGCTACCCATCATTACTCAAAATGCTTTACAGAACCCAAAAAGTGTTTTAAATAAAGACAACTGGACTTCTTTGGTTCTCTGAAGACGTTTCTGCTCATCCCAGTAGCTTTGTCAGTTCTGTCTGTAGTAAAGGAGAGAGAGTCTTCTCTTCCTCTGTCTGTGACACACCTCCTTCTCCCCCTTGAGGAGGTGTTCGCTCCACTGTATTCAGCTGGAGTCCTGGTGAGGTGTTCTGATTGGAGGAGAGAATGAAGTTCAGAGCAGACTGGTAGGAGGTGGAGAGATGAAATCTGAGTCCTCCTCTGGTTAAAGCTGGTTTTTCACGTTTGACATAGATGTCTTCTTTCACTCCTCTCTCAAACCATCGGTCTTCTCTGTCCAAAATGTGGACGTTGTCGTTTTCAAAGGTGTGTCCCTTGTCTCTGAGGTGGACTGCTGAGTCCTGGCCTGATGATGTGTCTCTCCTGCTCTCTTGATGAAATCCTCCAGAGTGCTGCTTTAAAGAAACGAACAAACCTAACAGCCGCTGACATCCTCAAGTTACTCCACTTCATTGCAAAGTCCACATACTTTCAGTTCAAAAACAACATATACAGACCAGGGGCGTGGCTACGGGTGGGCCTGGGCCCACCCACTGTGTACCTAGGCCCACCCAATCAAATGGCTTCCTCAACAAAATTATACATATTTGTTTTATTTTTGAGGGATTTCATTTAAGTAATGATGAAATGAAATAAAACAGAGTAAATTTGACATCAACAGCATGAATGTGTTGTGGTGATTTCATAACTATTACGTCATTTGTAAGTCTTGCTCTCATTGGCTATTTTGAATAATTTCTGAACTCTCCAGACGACCTACGGTAACAGCGCTACTGTGGTACGCTGCTGTGACTTGTAGTGTCAACCAAAGCAAACAAAAAGTGGAGACCTGTCCTGTGTTCCAGGTTAATCGGAGCTTTTTGTTCAAAGATCTTTCTGTCGGTTTCTGACAGGTTCCTCTCTTCTGCAATTCACATTTTGCAGCCTTGTACTTTCACGGAATGTTTTGTGCAACTTTGCATGATTTAAACTTTTTTTACAGCGCAGTGTTCATGCGTCCTGACGATCTCCTCCATAGCGGAGCGCAGTGCGTCCTGACTCACTTTTGCGCGCTGACCAAGAGTCTGGATGAGTAGCGCCCTTATGCTCCTTCCCGTTATGAGCTTCTTTCCTGCAGCAAGGTGGGAATGAAAATCTAGACTTTTACAGGTAGAAAAGATGTTTTTAACTAATTGACAGACTGCAGAATGAGAACCATGGAGCAGCATGATGTCTCCAAACGGTGCGCTCTCCGCTCCTCTCTTTTTCCTCTCTCTCTCTCTGTGTGTCCGACCTGAAATAATTAACGTATTGGTATGAAGGTATATGCCTGACATTAATCAGAGAGCACAGATTAATCGGGCTGAAATTGAGACCTCTAGTGATAAACACAGAGCAGCTCTCAGCAACAGCAGTTTTTTTTTACCGCAACGAGCAGGTGTCCGTCAGACGCAATCAGAAACATCAATTAAATTATGTATTCTTCCGTTCTGATGGTCAGGTTGTGTTTAAAGGAGATCAGTGTGAACATGTTAACGCCTGTCTGAGAGAAGTGTATAAAGTTTATAGTGAGGGGTTTTACAGGCTTAAAACTTCTGGAATAACTAAAAATATAAAACTGATTCTTGGCGGATTTCACCGCATCTGCGGGTTATTTTTAGAACGTAACTCCAGAATAAACTAGGAATCACTGTATAGACACATTTGCTTAAACAAAAGTGACATTTACAAATACAGTTATTTTCAATTACATTTTTGGGCCCACCCATTTTTTATTAGGCCCGGCCCAAAATCTATTTCTGGCTACGCTACTGGTTCAGACAAAAGGAGAGACCCATGGGAGACCCGCTGTCAGCGGTAATGAGCGGGTTCTTCATGGAGGACCTGGAGCAAAAAGCCATCAACACAGCACCTGAAGAAATAAGACCCACATTCTGGAAAAGGTACGTTGACGACATCCTGGAAACAATAAAAACCGGACACACACAACAACTAGGGCTGCACCGATTGCAGTTTTCTGGCCGATCACCGATCTTTAGACAACCTTTCCTGCCGATCTCGATTTTTTTTCCGATCACAAATTTTTCATAACTAGAAGCCAATTACTTTAATGTTTCCATTTTTATTGAGTAAATTGAATGAATACTCACAAAACATGAGGTAGTGTCCTCTCATATAAAAATTATATATATATATATATATATATATATATATATATATATATATATATATATATATATATATATATATATTATATAATATAAACAATTAATTAATAAAGCCAATAAAAAAGGTTCCTCTTAAAAATGAAACCAGAGCTGTGAACCATTACCAAAGCCCTTTTCTCAGGTCCTCCTTTAATTAATAGAACTTTCTGCCTGTAATTTTACTAAAACACTTGTTAAATCTACTCTAATAAACATTTCCAGCATTAACTCTGTGCAGTGTGTAAATAACTCCAACATAGTGTCTCTATACTGACTAACAGAGCAGAAATCATCCAGATTCTGCTGCTCATCTCTTCACCTTACAGGTTTTCTAACTGCGGCTGCGCGCCACCTGACTACTCGGCTCCCGTAGATTTTACTGATGGTGCATTTAATGCGCCTCGTAAAAACGAGGACATAGCAGCTAAACTATGGGATAATCTACCGATTAAACGCGGAGTCATTGCTGTTAGATCACGGCCACGGGACAGTTCTCCCCCCGCCCCTCTAATGAGAGACATGCTGGAAAGATACGTTCTGCATTTAGCCTCAAGTTGTGTCCGATGCACGCTGAAGCTACCGCCACCGGCGACGCTGTCCGCTCTCAGATCAGTGAGCTCCGTTTTTGCTTTTTCTGTCATACGGACTGCAACTATAGAGAAAGAGACGAGTAGAGAGCTGAACCAGCTCACTTTGTTGTAGTTTGAAGCGTTAGCAGCCGCGCTAGGAGCAGTTAGCTTTCATCTCGGGTACAACTTCTGAGGTTTAGCCTGGCGGGGTCCGATGAAAGTCTGGCGGGCCGCCAGGCTTATAAAGCGCTGGGGGAAACCCTGAGTCTAGCACGGATGTGATGTAGCGCGCAGAAGGGAGGGAGGCAGTCTGCACCTCCCGGGAACAGGAGAAAAAAGCCTAGAACCAAGATCGACGATCGCATGGGAATATGGTCGATTTACGATCCCCTCAAAGTAACGTGATCGAGCCCCTAACAACAACTCACCGATCATCTCAACACTATAGACACCACCGGCAATATCAAGTTCACACACGAAGAGGAAAAAAACTGGATCATAGCTTTCTTGGACTTAAACATCCACCACAACAAAGATGGCAGTATAAAAATCACAATCTACAGAAAACCCACACACACAGACCAATATTTACTCTGGACATCCGAACACCCCACAGCACACAAACTATCAGTTGTCAGGACATTATATGAACGGGCCAGTTACATCACAGATGAAACGGACAGAAAAAAGGAGGAAAACATCAAACAGGCACTAACAAGATGCCAGTATCCAGGCTGGGCAATGAGGAAAGGAAAGAAACAAGTCGAAAATAAAGAAAGAAACCGGGATGAAAAAAAAGCCAAGAAAAAATCGAAAACACCAGAGCAAAAACACATCAACACCATCACAGTACCGTACATCCGAGGAGTGACAGAAACAATACAAAGAACCATGAAGAAACACCAGATCCAAACCATAGTCAAACCATACAGAAAACAAAGACAGCTGTTAGTTCACCCCAAGAACAAGATACAACCGGAGAAAAAATGCAACGTCATCTACGAAATACCCTGCATGTCATGCAATAAAACATACATAGGGGAAACAGGACGGACATACAACACAAGAAAGAAAAAACACCAGATGGAATGTGAAAAGGAAACAGCAGAACGACTCACACGAACCACAAAAAAGAAAGCAGAACAGGAGAACTTAAAATCAGCCATCACAGACCATTGTAAAAGAAATAACCACATCATGGACTGGGAACAGGGGAGAGCCATACACACTGAGGAGAACCGATACAGACGTTGGATCAGGGAGGCAGTGGAGATAAGGAAGCGAGCCAAGTGGTCCATCAACCGGGACGAGGGGGCCTACCAGCTGTCTCACACCTGGGACTCACTGCTCCAGGGACCAGCCGGTGGAGATGGGCGTGGTCAACCCCGCATATTTGACAGATCGGGGTTGGCCACGCCCATCGGGAAGAACAGCTGATAAATGACACGTCACACCAACACCAGTGACACTTCTGATGAAGACCGCAGGAGCGAGTCGAAACATGTCAAGGTAAAAACGTAGACAAAAACATACATGTCTGAAAAAATGAACGTATAAGCAATTTTGAAGAAAAGAAGACATAATGAACACAGTAAAGTAGCTGAGTCTCTCTCCCAGTCTTCTGGTTTAAGCATTGCCACTGCTTGACCTGACCTTTAAGACGCCTGCTTGTGTGGGTCGTAACCCCATGCCTCATCAGTTTCCTCCCGGAGAATAACGTGCCGATCTCGCTCCCTGATCGACGAAGGGCTGGTTGCTACAATGCTTTTCGACCAATCAATGTCTCTTGAAGGTCACTCAAAACAGCTGGTCAGAAACTGTTTTTATCATCTGAGAAATATTTCCAAACTGAGAAAGTTGGTGTCAAAACCTGAACAGGAAATGGTTCTTCATGCTTTGATCTCCTCCCGTCTAGATGACTGTAACACACTTTTCACATGTTTGAACCAAAAAGCCCTTTATGGCCTTCAGCTGGTCCAGAACTCTGCAGCGAGGCTCCTCACTGGAGCAAACAGGAAAGATGACATCACTCCTATTCTGAGGTCTCTGATTGGTTACCTGTTAAATGTAGAGTTCATTTTAAAATCCTGACTCTAACTTTCAGGGCCCTACATGGTCAAGCTCCTCTTTATGTTACTGACCTGATAAAGACCTACGCTCCAACCCGAGCTCTCAGGTCCACAGACCAGAATCTACTAACAGTTCCAACCTGAGTCCTCAGGTCCACAGACCAGAATCTACTAACAGCTCCAACCCGAGTCCTCAGGTCCACAGACCAGAATCTCCTAACAGTTCCAAGGACCAGATTTAAAAGTCCAGGTGATCTCTCCTTCCAGTCTGTTGCACCTCGACTTTGGAATGACCTTCCTTTAGTCTGACGCTGTATAGACAGTCTGGACTCCTTTAAAAAGCAGTTGAAGACCCAATTATTTAAAACTGCTTTTAAATAACTCTTTTATGTTCTCTTGTTGTTGTTTAATGATTTTGATTTGTAATGATATTTTGTTTGTTTTATTGATTTTATTTGTTTTATCATGTTTGATTCTGTTTTCTGTGAAGCACTTTGTGATTTTTTCTGTGAAAGGTGCTCTAGAAATAAACTTTACTGACTTACTTCCATCATGCCGTCCGGAAGAATTCCCCTACTGACCGGCATATCCAGGACTGTCCCGCTGATCCAAGGCAATCACGGTTCCCAAGGAAACTCCGTGACTGGACAGATCCACTTCAGCACGTCGAGAGAACTCAACGCCAACCAGATCAACGGAACGTCAACAAACAGTAGGCGAATTCCACAGTCTGATACTGGGTGGCCTCTTGATAAGTTTAATAACCAAATTAAACTAATCTAAATTTCCTTTAGCAACTAAAAGTAACTCTAGACTAAAATAACTCCTCATAGTCTGATAAAACAGACTCCAGCTCTCCTTTAAACTCATAATTACACATTTTACATTCCTCATCATGTTTAAGAGTTTATTATGATTTAAATGAATCTACCTCATCATTCAGCACTGTTACATTCTCCATGTACCATCTTAGCCTTTTTATCAGTACAGTAAATGATTGTAAAATATTTTATTTTGTCTCTGCTTCAGATTATGGTATCCCTTAAATACAACCGAAAAGAACCTAAAGTTTACTCTCAATGAGTATTATCCATTTAAAAAGGTTAATGTTAACGTTCCTAACTTATCATATAATCTTTAAATGAGTTTAATATTTCGTTGGAAAGGCTGTGGAGTTTCCCTTCTCTACACTGGACAGACACTGCTTGAAGCTCTTCTCTCTGGGAGGAGACTGAGGTCCATGAAAACAAAAAACCCGTGGTACAGGAGCACTTTCTTCCCAGCAGCAGCTGAGCTGCTCAGTGGTTCCACGTAACCTCGTCCTCCTCCTGTAAAAAATGAAAACACTAACTGTTGACTGCACCTTAAATCCGTATTTTTTTTCATTAAAATTTCTTTAAGCTTTTTACATCTGTGAGAGCAGTATTGAGTCGGCCGCGGGTTAGGGTTAGCGAGGGCTCGCGTCCATCGAACAGAGACACCTCCAAGCCCGAGGAGGCAGGGGAGCGTGGCTGACTCGGGTATCTCGCAGAGCAGCGCCAGCGCAGCACCTCGCTCAGCTGGGCTGCAGCGAGGACGCAGCGCTATTTCTGCATCCTTGGATCAAATTATTGGTGGGGACATTTCAGTGATTTCTGAATATTTGTGGAGACACGCCACCTCCATCCATGCCAAATCTATGCCCTTGGCTACAGCGACAGCATATTACTCATTTATTCAACTCTGTTTATTTTTAACTATGTTTTCTCATGTTAAGCTTTGTGATTTGTATCTTGAAAGGCGCTCTATAAATAAAGTTTGACTTACTTACTTCTGTGGATCTGTTTGAGCTGTATGCAAATTGGTAGGGGTCAAAGTCCTGGGGGAGCTAGTCTTTGATTTGTTGGAGAACTAGTTTCTCAAAGCACTTCATGATTATTGGGTGAGAGCCACTGGGTGATAGTCATTTAGGCTGTTGATGGGAGATTTCTTAGGTACTGGTATGATCGTGGCTGATTTTAGACCGGACGGAATGACCGCCTGGGCTAGGGAGAGGTTGAAGATTTTGGTGAATATGGGTGTGAGCTAGCGGGCACATGCCTTGAGCACCTTGCCAGGTATTCCGTCTGGGCTGGTCGCCTTTTGTACATACATACATACTACGTACATACTAACCCTAACCCTATACATATATATGTACTGTATATACACATATAGATATATATTGACATTTCATGTGTCATTCCACGATTGTGGAATGACACACCAAGTGCTCCCAGAACTGGGGTATAATAATAATAATGATGCATCAGTTTTATATAGCGCTTTTTAGGTCACTCAAAGACGCTTTACAGAGTTGCATCATTCATCCACACAGTCATTCTCACCGGTGGTGGTAAACTACGACAGACGTCTGTAGCCACAGCTGCCCT
Organism: Callopanchax toddi; assembly: GCA_006937965.1. Taxonomy (NCBI): domain Eukaryota; kingdom Metazoa; phylum Chordata; class Actinopteri; order Cyprinodontiformes; family Nothobranchiidae; genus Callopanchax; species Callopanchax toddi. Next base: position 100,001 of record SSNR01000736.1, on the reverse strand, counting down.
GGGGCAGACCGACAGAAGTGAGGCTGCCATTCTGCGCCATTCTGACCATCATCCAGAAACTCCTGAAGACCCAGCTCTTCAGAGAAACTTAGAGACTAGTGTTCAACCATCTAAGTAGTTTGTTTAGGGTTAATGTCAGGGTCAGTTCTTTGTAAGCCTCAATGTAATTTCTTGGTTACAATATCATCTGTAAGTTGCTTTGGATAAAAGCGTTAGCTAAATGCTAACTTTATACTTTGTATGGAAGGGGGTTCCAGTGTGCATGCACCAGTTATAGCGTAGGACTATGGCAAAGATTTTTGCATCCAAAGCATGCGCAGTAGACCCCAAAGAAACAGGAAGTTCATCACATGACCTTTCAGTCATGGTAAAAAAAGTGAGAGAACATTTTAAAACTACACCTAAATGCAGATTATACATAGTACTTATAGTATGTATAATGGATAGATCATTGTTTAATTTTCATGATTCTTTAAAAACTATTTTGTGATCCAAATCTTTGTCGTCTTCCTCCTTGTCCTGTGAGACTGGTGGGGTGGCGCCCCAGCGCACCCTATTGACGGGCTGTCACTGATGATTCCATATTTAAATTATTGTGTAGAAATCTGGGGAACAATATGTAAAGTCTATACACAACCTTTGTTTATTCTACAGAAAATAGCTTTGAGAATAAATAATAGTTAATATAGAAATCCCTCAAATCTGTTATTCATCATTCAGGATTGTTGTCCTTTCAGTCTGCTGCTGCCAGAGACTGGAATGACCTGCAGAAAACCCTGAAACTGGACCCGTTGATCTCAAAGGCAGCTTTTCAAGCTGGGATCACAGAACATGTTAAAGATACCTGCTGCTGTCACTTAGACTGACACCTCAGTGTTTATGGTGCTATTTTTAAAATGTTTCTAATTCATGTTATTTTAAATTGTTTTTATATTGTAGCCCTTTTCCTTTCTCCCTCAAAAGACATTGTCTTTTGCCAGGCCACAGTTGTAAATAAGAAATTTGTTCTTAATCTGTTTTGTCTGGTTAAATAAAGGTATTATTATTATTATCCATCCATCCATTTTCTGTATAACCGCTTATTCCTCCACAGAGGGTCGCGGGGCAGCTGGTGCCCATCTCCAGCAGTCAAGGGGCGAGAGGCGGGGGACACCCTGGACAGGTTGCCAGTCCATCGCAGGGCCACACAGAGACGAACAACCAGGCACACACCCACTCACACCTATGGACAACTTACTAGACCAATCAGCCTAACAGTCACGTTTTTGGTCTGTGGGAGGAAGTCGGAGTACCCGGAGAAAACCCACACACGCACGGGGAGAACACGCTAACTCCACGCAGGGAGGCTGCAGAGCCAGGACGCGAACCCACGACCTCACTGCTGTGAGGCAACAGTGCTAACCAACTGCACCACCATGCAGTCCCCAGTTATTAAACGAATATAAAATTCTGAAATATTATTAATTAGTTGATTGGACAAGACTGCAATCAATGTACAAAGCTAGTATAAGTACTTTGCCAACAAACATTCATAACATGTTGTCAAATGAGAATTAGTGGTTATATGTTCAAAGGAACTGATGCAATAAATAAAAGGAATGTAGTATTTCTGTAAAAGGTGTTAAATTGTGGAATAAACCTAACAGGGAAATAAAAGAAGCAAGGTCACTTAGAATATTATAAAAATGTACTAAATTGAGAATAAGTAATTATGAAAATTTAAACAATTGTTCATCATCAAATCTAAAAATTAGAAAGGAAATTGTAAAAAATGAATCTGTGTATGTCTGACAATTGAAATTAAGAGTATATTGCTTATTTTTTTCTTAAAAGGGGCAAAAATGATAAAATGTTCTTTTCAATTTACTGCTTTTCATTCAAAATTGTTTGCTATGTTTGTTTATTTTTTTTACTTATTTTTATTTTGAATGAAATAAACTTATAAAAAAGTCTTTTTGTGCATAAAATAATTCAATGTTTTGAAGTTTCCTTTTCTATAATTTTGCTTTTTGTCAGTTTGTGCTGAGTTCTCACACATTTCCATCTGAAGGGGACCTTCATCATTGCCCTCAATGCAAGCTCACATCAGCTGATTAAACTGTCCCGAACCAGAAAAGCTGTTTTCTGCAATGAAATAAATTCCTTGTTACAGAAGTTTGATGAACAGGTAATAAGTAAAGTTTACAATATTGTTTCTTCTATGTCTGTGCTTTATGTAGAACCCCGACTTAACAGTGTAAAGGAAAAAAGTTATACATTTTTTATAAATGGATTATCATTTGATTGATCCTGTCATTTAGATTTTTTTAAATTTCTTTTACTAAATGTTTTATTACATAAATTATGTTAATAATGTATCAGTTTTTTAAGTCACATGAACTAAATATTACATAAACATCAAATTAGGTAACAATTTACATAACACACATTTTTACTTGGTTTACACAAGTTCAATTCTACTACTTGATGTATCTGTAATACCAGATCCATTTAAAAAGAGCCAAAAATAAAGTCATATTTTTCTTTTATATATATATATATTTTTAGTAATTTTAGTAGTAATAGTATATTTATTTAGAGTATATTTATTTAGTAAATTGTAGTAAATTTAAACTCTTTTGCTCAATTTATTTTTGCATACCTGGACATTATATAATTTGAACCAAATATTTTTCAGTATTTAGCTATCAAATTGTGTTATTAGGTTAAGGTATACTTGATTGAACTCTTTTACAAACGCGTGCTCTGCAGCTGTCCATCCTTTAATGCCACTAGGGCATCCTGTCACGACTAGTGGTCGGATCATTCTAGGTGTAGATGTTTAGTTCTAGTAAATAAAGTCTTGTATTATTTAAAATCGCAAATAGTAATTTAGGTACTATTGGTTTATTAAAATCATAAAACGAGATGTGGCTGTGATGAGGAAAGCATAATGTAATTATCAGGAAAAAATGTAAATTAATTTTACATTTTAAAATGTGTAGTCAACATTCAAAGAAAATACCTGGTGTTCAAACACATTTGATGATTTTCACTATAAGAACGTTTTTTCCTAATAAATAAGTAAATGTCCCAATCCCCAAATATTCAAGAGAAAAAAAATCAAATCATAAATAATTCTGTGAGCTTCTGACGAGGTATTTGAGTTATTTTAATTATAGCCATGTCAAATGCCTTTGTTCAATGTTATACACAAGTGGGCAAATTTGTTTCTGTTTGACAACATTTTTAACATTACTTATTTGTGCATTCATACCTGCTCTGTGAATGCTATAGTAATATTTCAGTTATGTATGGGAGTGGTTTTGTGTAATGTTTTGTGAAAAGTAATAAAAACTGCAGTCTGCAAAAAGACAGATGATGGTTTCCTGTCTGCAGTGAGCTCCTCTGTACTCACAGCAAATGATTTCACACAAAAAACATTTTCTATTAGTTTACTGATCCTCCTACCAATAATTCCACTGTGCTCTATTTAGTAAAATGTAAATGTTAAAACACAATTAAAGTTAAAATGGACATACACTACCTTGTTTAGACACTGCTAAGGTAAAGAAAAATCCCATGAAAAACTGATCCAAACATATAAACTTTAACATCTCATTTCTTCAAGGTGTATTTTTAGCAATAACTCTTACAATAATGTGTGGTAAAAATATAGTAGGTGCATAAATGAGATATGAGACAGAGTCTTAATGGAATTTTTTGTGTTTTAGGTTTCAAATGTAGTTCAGCATCACAAACACTCTGTTTAGGATTACCCGTGTTAGTTTGTGACGAGAGGGAACTCTTAGTCTGGTGAGTACAAGAATTCACTTATCCTTTAATAATGTACTTTAATCATCAGTTTTGGTTTGAAGAGACCTATATGTACTGTTGGTCATTTTGGCACAATGTAATCTGATTTAAACAGGATAGAGATCCAGTTAAAAGGACAGCTGAAGGTGGGTATCCTCACTGTTCAGGAGGACTACGTGGGACAGACTAACAGCCCACACTGGTCAACGTTGTCATTTTGCTGGAAAAAGACATTGTTCTTGAAGATCTGTCAGACCTTCCCACTGCCTTTCCTACCTGATTGGCTTATATTATGGCCAAAACATGGATTTTCCCAAAGAACACAAGTATACTGTTGAAACTGTTCAACACATTTTCCCAGTGTGTGAATTGGCTTTATAACAAAACTCTTAGTCAAAGTCTAAATTGGGTTCAAAAACATTTACAACTCAAATCATTTTACCCTAAACTTCTTTGCGTAGTGTATTAGTTCTCTCTGAACCATTGAGTTGCTCCGTTAGTTGTTTGTTATTGTATATCTATGTGAATGTGTATTTGTATATATGTTCACACAAGTTATTCAATTTGATTAGCTTCATTCTTTATTATCTTACTTTTGTTTTGTTTATTTATTAATATTTTGTGCTAGTGCTATTTTTTGTCATATTGTCATTTTGTTTTGAATTCAAAATATTTTTCTGTTATCTTGGTTTTATATTTGCATCTTTGTTCTCAGGAGGACCCACTTGAAAACGAGATGTTTCATCTAAAGTGGTTTTTTCCTCCTTAAATAAATATAAGTTAATAAATAAATAAATGATGGTACACAGTATATGTTGGGTAAAAAGAATGCAATGAGTTATGTTTAGATTTGAATGATTAAATCAATGATTTTGTTGGTAAGTCGCTTTTGAAATATAAAAATTGACTTTAAAGTACGGCTTTAGAAATGTTGCCATAAATTATGGATTAAAGAACGCTGGGAAACCCTTGCATTCTCTTTTTCACATGATACATTTCCATATTTTCAGGTGTTTGGCGTAGCTGATTGCACTTTTCATCTACAATTAATTTTAGAAAATGTTGAAAGATGTTATGTAAATTGCAATGAATGAATTAATGAGTTTATT
>SSNR01000736.1:21380-90052 GCA_006937965.1 Callopanchax toddi | reverse complement strand
GGGACGCCGTCCCTGTCTCTGAGACACGGTGTGAGAGTGGAGCCACCGCCCTCCACCTCGGTGGAGCAGGTGTTGTTAGAGGTTGGAGCCCAGGTGGGACATGGGAACATCTTGTTCGCCTCGCGTATGAATAAAGGAGTTGTGGTGTTTGTTAAACAGCAGGATCAGGTGGGACTACTCGTAGGAAGCGGGATTCAGGTCAACGGTGAGTTGTTACACGTTTCCCCGTTAGCGTTACCGTCGACCCGGATCACCGTGTCGGGAGTTCCTCCCTTTGTTCCAAACGCCGTGTTGGAGCAGGAGCTCAGGCGGTTTGGAAGGATGGCGAGTGGATTCCGTGCGGTGAGTCTGGGCTGTAGGGACAGCAGACTGAAGCATGTCCAGTCTCTGAGGAGACAGGTGTTCATGTACCTGGACTGTCCCTCACAGACGCTGGATGTCTCGTTCCGGGTTAAACATGAGGAGGGGTACTACATGGTGTACGCCAGCTCTGGCGTGATGAAGTGTTTTGAGTGTGGAGATGTGGGTCACAAGCGGATCGCTTGTCCCCACCGGCAGAATGTGGCGGAACCAGCGGCTGAACCGGCGGCTCCCCCCGCTCCGGTGGGGGTCAGGCCCGGTGACTCCGTGAGTGTAGCCGCTGATAGTGGCTCTCAGGAGGCTGGTGCTGGATCAGAAACACCGGTTTTTTCTGATCCGTCAGTGTCGGATGGAGCTGTTAGTGTTGGTTCTGACCCAGAGACCCGGTGCCCGGTAGCAGCGGACACTGGAGGTTCAGAGTCCGGTGACGTCACTGCCTCTCTAGGCGCTCACTTACCGGGAGCAGGTCTAGAGGGTCATGTGGATCCTGACCCTGTGCTCAAACCAGACAGCAGACTGGTAGATCTTCACCAGGTACAGGTTACTGAGCAGCTGCAGGTCCAACCAGAGGGGGCGGGGCTGTCAGCTGCTCGTTGTCATAGTGATTATGTGACTGACATGGAGAATGAAGGGGAGTCGGACTCTGATAGTGGCAGTGTGTCTCAGACTGACAGCTTGTACTCTGTAGAGGAGATTAATGACTTCCTGGATGAGACTTATGGGAAATCTGTGGAAGTTCAGAAGTATTTTCCTGATGTGGAGAAGTTTATCAGGTCAGCTATCCTCCATCAGAAGATGGTAGGCCTAGACCTGTTAGATGAAAAGAAGCGCTATCGTCTAAAAAAACATGTTCTGAGTTTGAAAAAAAGTCTAGGACTGACCAAAGCGGTAAAGAAAGGAAAGTCTTTAAAATAAAGTCCATGATGAGTTGGAACCTCTGGGTGTTTCCTCTCTGCTGGTCGTTCTGGTCCCTTCTCTCCTTCTCTTCCTATATGAGGGTCTGAGAGTAGCTTCTTTAAACATCAACGGGGGGAGGGATCCTCATAAAAGAGCCTTGGTGGAGGAAGTAGTCAGACAGAAACATCTAGATGTCATTTTTCTACAGGAAACTCACAGTGATGCTGTGAATGAGACAGACTGGGGTCTGTGGTGGGAGGTCAGAGCTTCTTCAGCCATGGGACCAACACTAGTGCAGGTGTAGCTGTTCTATTCTCTCCTAAACTAACTGTTACCATCACATCGAGTCTAGAATTAGCACAAGGTCGGGTTCTGTGGGTCAGAGCCTCAGTACAGGGCTTTGTGGTGAACTTTATTAATGTTTATGCTCCAAATCAAGGCTCAGAACGGGAGGGGTCATTTAGTCTATTGGGGGAAAAGTTGAGCAGCATCAGCACTGGGGACTGTACTGTCCTGGGGGGGGACTGGAACTGTTGCACTGACTTTACCTTAGACAGAACAGGGGAGGAGCCTCATCTTCGCTCCTCAGCACGTTTGTCTCAAATAATAACAAAGACAGACTTATGTGACGTGTGGAGGTTAAAACATCCATCTAGCAGACAGTACACATGGGTCAAAGGTCAGGTGGGAGGGTCAGTGCAGCTAGACTGGACAGGTTTTATGTTTCGGGTTCTTTTCTCTCCAGAGTTATGGAGTGTAAAATAATCCCGGTTGTTTTTACGGACCATCACTTAGTTTTAACTGAAATAGTTTTTAATCCTGGTGAAAAAAACAGATCTTACTGGCATTTTAATGTTAAGTTATTACATGATTTTACCTTCTGTGAAAATTTTAAACTTTTTTGGGAGGTTTGGAGGTCAAAGAAAAATGAGTTTAAGTCCATTACTCAATGGTGGGAACAGGGAAAGGCTCAGATCAGAGTCTTCTGTCAGCAGTACTCCTTTAGGTCTACGGTAAACATAAAGAAGGCTGTAGCGGCCCTGGAGAGAGACATCAGGGCTCTAGAGACCGTCTCCTGGAGAGAGACATCAGGGCTCTAGAGACTGTCTCCTGGAGAGAGACATCAGGGCTCTAGAGACTGTCTCCTGGAGAGAGACATCAGGGCTCTAGAGACCGTCTCCAGCAGCCAACCTGATCAGCAGGACCTGTTGAATCAGAAGAGACGAGAACTGAACTCATTCCTGCAGGAGAGAGCTAAGGGGGCTCTGATTCGAGCTCGTCTCACCAAGCTCCAGGACATGGACGCTCCAACATCCTTCTTCTTTAACCTGGAAAAGTCGTCTAACCAGAGCAAACAAATGGTCGGCCTTCGCCTCCCTGACGGACGTTTATCCTCAGATCCAGCTGAGATGAGGAAGCATGCAGTGGACTGTGTCTCAGAGCTGGTCCCTGTGATGTGGACTGTGTCTCAGAGCTGGTCCCTGTGATGTGGACTGTGTCTCAGAGCTGGTCCCTGTGATGTGGACTGTGTCTCAGAGCTGGTCCCTGTGATGTGGACTGTATCTCAGAGCTGCTGCAGGGGCTTCCTCACCTGAGCCCCACAGACCAGGAGATCCTGAACGTAGATCTAACTCTGGATGAACTGACAGCTGCTGTTGTCCAGATGGCATCAGGGACAGCCCCGGGGACAGATGGTCTACTGTGGACTTCTACAAACACTTCTGGAGCTGTCTGGGACAGGACCTGCTGGAGGTCTTCAAAGACTCTCTTCAGACAGGAACACTTCCTGCATCGTGTAGGCGTGGTGTCTTAGCACTGCTACCAAAAAAAGGGGACTTATCTCTTTTAAAGAACTGGAGACCAGTCTCTCTGCTGGGCACGGACTATAAGATCTTCTCCAAGCTTTTATCCAACCAACTGAAGGATTTTATTAAGGTTTTAATTCCTCTAGACCAGTCCTTTTGCATCCCAGACAAATCAATGTTGGACAATTTATTTGTAATAAGGGACGTGTTTGATGTGTGTAAATTATATCGTGTTAATGTGGGGATAGTCTCCATTGACCAGGAGAAGGCCTTTGATCGTGTTGACCATGGGTTTCTGTTCTCTACACTGAGGGCCTTTGGGGTTGGGGAGGTCTTACTATCGGGGATCAAGCTGCTGTATAACCAGGTCAGCTGTTTGGTGAAGGTAGCGGGGGGGGTTGAGCTGTCCCATACCAGTGCAGAGAGGAATCAGACAGGGTTGTCCCATCTCAGGACAACTGTACAGCTTGGCCATCGAGCCTCTCTTGTCCATGCTGAGGAGGAAGGTGAAAGGTCTCTCTCTGCCAACATCAGTCCCATGTCCTCCATTAGTGGTGTCAGCGTACGCTGATGATGTCAATGTTTTTATTCAGGACCAGCAGGACGCCCAGGGGCTAAGAGACAGTTTAGCTCTATATGAGAAAGCCTCCTCAGCGAGAGTGAACTGGGAGAAGAGTGAGGCCTGTCTGGTGGGGGACTGGGACTCTGGTAACGTCCCTGCTCTGCCTGATGGGGTGAGGTGGGGAACCAGAGGCCTTAAAACCTTAGGACTGTATCTCGGTAGTGAAGGTTTTCAGAAACAGAACTGGGAGGGAGTGCTGGAGAGGGTGGAGGCTAAGTTGTCTAAGTGGAAATGGCTGCTGCCCCAGCTGTCCTACAGGGGACGAGTCCTGATAGCAAACAACCTGGTGGCCTCATTTCTGTGGCACAGACTGGTCGTACTGGTTCCACCCCCGGGTCTATTGGAGGAAGTTCAAAAGCTCCTGGTGAACTTCTTCTGGTCTGGTCATCACTGGATAAGAGCCTCAGCCTTGTGTCTTCCAGTGGCAGAGGGAGGACAGGGTCTGATGGACATGATGTCCAGAACTGCAGCCTTCAGACTACAGACTGCTCAGAGACTGCTCTCTGGTGAAGGACACCGCTGGCTGCCTCTGGCTCACCTCCTGTTACAAAGAGCTGGTGGACTGGGTCTGAATAAACATCTGTTCCTGCTGAAACCTGCTGGACCCGACCTGACGGGACTCACTCCCTTCTACTCGTCAGTGCTGGAGGCCTTTAAAGTGCTGAAGGTCACACGAGCTCCTGACCCAGCACCAGGGAGATGGCTGCTGGAGGAACCACTCTTTGATAATGACTTTCTTCCTCATGCTGGGATCTTAACATCTGCTACATTAAAGAACAGGTTTATTGAGGCGGGGATCGTCAAACTGGGACATCTAAGGACCTTCTCCTCTGAAGCCCTGAGTGAGCTGACTGACATCAGGTCCTCTAGAGTGATGGAGAAGGTGGTGGAGGAGGTCTGGAAGTCTCTGTCTGTGCCACTGAGAGCCTTTGGAGAGAACTGGTCTCTATCTGACCACTGGGATGATGAGTGTGAGGACATGTTTCCCTCTCTGGATGTCAGACCAGCTGTTGTGGGTTGGCAGGAGGAGAGTGGTTCTCTCTTCTCACTAGATACTCCGGTGTTGGGCTCCTTCCACTCCTGTGGGAAGAAGCAGATCTATCTCACTTGTGTGAAGGTTCTGAACAGGCGCTTCTTGATGGGAGTCAAGGAGTCGAGGTGGACCCAGGTTTTTGATTCAGACTCGACCCCTAAAGGCAGGTGGAGGATCCTGNTATAACCAGGTCAGCTGTTTGGTGAAGGTAGCGGGGGGGTTGAGCTGTCCCATACCAGTGCAGAGAGGAATCAGACAGGGTTGTCCCATCTCAGGACAACTGTACAGCTTGGCCATCGAGCCTCTCTTGTCCATGCTGAGGAGGAAGGTGAAAGGTCTCTCTCTGCCAACATCAGTCCCATGTCCTCCATTAGTGGTGTCAGCGTACGCTGATGATGTCAATGTTTTTATTCAGGACCAGCAGGACGCCCAGGGGCTAAGAGACAGTTTAGCTCTATATGAGAAAGCCTCCTCAGCGAGAGTGAACTGGGAGAAGAGTGAGGCCTGTCTGGTGGGGGACTGGGACTCTGGTAACGTCCCTGCTCTGCCTGATGGGGTGAGGTGGGGAACCAGAGGCCTTAAAACCTTAGGACTGTATCTCGGTAGTGAAGGTTTTCAGAAACAGAACTGGGAGGGAGTGCTGGAGAGGGTGGAGGCTAAGTTGTCTAAGTGGAAATGGCTGCTGCCCCAGCTGTCCTACAGGGGACGAGTCCTGATAGCAAACAACCTGGTGGCCTCATTTCTGTGGCACAGACTGGTCGTACTGGTTCCACCCCCGGGTCTATTGGAGGAAGTTCAAAAGCTCCTGGTGAACTTCTTCTGGTCTGGTCATCACTGGATAAGAGCCTCAGCCTTGTGTCTTCCAGTGGCAGAGGGAGGACAGGGTCTGATAGACATGATGTCCAGAACTGCAGCCTTCAGACTACAGACTGCTCAGAGACTGCTCTCTGGTGAAGGACACCGCTGGCTGCCTCTGGCTCACCTCCTGTTACAAAGAGCTGGTGGACTGGGTCTGAATAAACATCTGTTCCTGCTGAAACCTGCTGGACCCGACCTGACGGGACTCACTCCCTTCTACTCGTCAGTGCTGGAGGCCTTTAAAGTGCTGAAGGTCACACGAGCTCCTGACCCAGCACCAGGGAGATGGCTGCTGGAGGAACCACTCTTTGATAATGACTTTCTTCCTCATGCTGGGATCTTAACATCTGCTACATTAAAGAACAGGTTTATTGAGGCGGGGATCGTCAAACTGGGACATCTAAGGACCTTCTCCTCTGAAGCCCTGAGTGAGCTGACTGACATCAGGTCCTCTAGAGTGATGGAGAAGGTGGTGGAGGAGGTCTGGAAGTCTCTGTCTGTGCCACTGAGAGCCTTTGGAGAGAACTGGTCTCTATCTGACCACTGGGATGATGAGTGTGAGGACATGTTTCCCTCTCTGGATGTCAGACCAGCTGTTGTGGGTTGGCAGGAGGAGAGTGGTTCTCTCTTCTCACTAGATACTCCGGTGTTGGGCTCCTTCCACTCCTGTGGGAAGAAGCAGATCTATCTCACTTGTGTGAAGGTTCTGAACAGGCGCTTCTTGATGGGAGTCAAGGAGTCGAGGTGGACCCAGGTTTTTGATTCAGACTCGACCCCTAAAGGCAGGTGGAGGATCCTGGAGAAGCCTCCAGTTGAAAAACGGATGGCTGACCTCCAGTGGAGGATCATACATGGAGCGCTAGCTACGAACAGACACAGAGCCCGCTTTGATCCGAGCACTGGGAGGGAGGTCCTTTCTGTGGCCAACAGGAGACCCTAGAGCACCTGGTGGTGGCGTGTTCTAGACTGGGAGGGAGGTCCTTTCTGTGGCCAACAGGAGACCCTAGAGCACCTGGTGGTGGCGTGTTCTAGACTGGGAGGGATGTTCAAGGTATTAGACCGTTGGGTCAGTGCCTTGGGAGAAACTTTTAATGTTCCCTCCTTTGTTTTTGGTCACAAATACAGCGTCAAAAAGAAACGAGTATCACTGTTAGTTAATTTTCTTTTTGCTAACGCGAAACTGGCAATCTGGAAAACCAGGAAAAACCAGATGCTGGGACAGAGCTGGACTGATGTGGAGAGGAGCCTGAAGGGCCTGGTGGAGGCCCGTCTAAAAGTGGAACACGCTTTTTATAAACTCACTTCCAACCTGGAGACTTTTAAAAATCTGTGGGGGATCAGGACGGTCCTGGTCTCAGTGGAGGGAGACGGATCCCTCAGGGTTCACTTTAAACCCTGACAAAGAACATTTTAACATTTTAGGAGAAGACTGACGCGTGAATATTGTATATTTTTATTGAAGTGTTGTTAAAATAAATATTTTTGAAAGTCAAGTCTCTCTCTCTTCAGCTGCAGGAGGGTTTTCGACAGTTGAAATGACACTTCTAACCAGTAGGAGGCTACACAATAAATGCTGCTCTTTTTGTTAGTGTTGTCTAACCCCGTGTCCTGTCGGCTGTGGAGCAGACAGAATAATGTCTGAGTGTCAGAACAAGGTGAGACGTTACAGCCACTGCTATAACGCTCCTCCTGACTTCTATTTAAGTATAACTTTAACAATCTTTATTACAACATTTTTATGGTTGATTTGAATCCCAGTGGACACGGAGCCTGAAAGGAAGGGAAGGGTACAGAAAGAAGAGTGGGGGGGCAGTATACAGAAAAAGAAGAGAAGAAGAGACGTGAAGAATCCACTTCTGTCCTTCCAGTCTGTTGCACCGTGACTTTGGAATGACCTTCCTTTAGTCTGACGCTGTATAGACAGTCTGGACTCCTTTAAAAACCAGTTGAAGACCCAATTATTCAAAACTGCTTTTAAATAACTCTTTTGTGTTCTCTTGTTGTTGTTTAATGATTTTGATTTGTAATGATATTTTGTTTGTTTGTTTTATTAATTTTATTTGTTTTATCATGTTTGATTCTGTTTTCTGTGAAGCACTTTGTGATTTTTTCTGTGAAAGGTGCTATAGAAATAAACTTTACTTACTTACTTCAGACCTGTAAATAAAGCACAAACAAACAAAACAGGAGAAAAGATACAACAGCAACAAACAGCATATGAATACACAACAGTTGTGATATTCTTCAAATGTATACGTATACACCAGTTCAAGAGAGTTCAGTGTCAACCACAGCCCCAGTCAATGTGTCTGAAAACACCTGTGTGTATATGTAAGGTTTCTCTATTGAAACATTCAGTAATACGTTGACTCCTGGTGAAAACGTGACTCCTTACACCCGATGCCGCTCACAGAGACAAAACAAATATTTTCTAAGGAAAAGGACAATGACAGTAACACAAAGCAACGCACAGTGGCTCGAAAACTAACTTGAATCAGATTACTGGTTTGGAAATAGTAACGCGTTTGATTTCTCGTTACCGAAAAATTATGTAATATTAGAGTAACGAGTTGTTAAGTGCCACGTTACCGCCATCACTGTTTTCCTGTGAAGTGTTGTTGGGGGGGTCTGGTCCGGGACCAGCACGGTGAAACCCTCGCTGAAACCATCACTCCTCCCTAACCATTGCTACACCTGGTAACTATGGCCGTAAAGCAGGAAGTGACATCATCTAGGAGACCTACCCGCTCCTCAGAACTGTTTAGTGCACTATCTGGCCAGTAGAGGGGTGTAGAGTGGTGGCAAATATGAAAATGGTCAAGTTTCTAACTCAAAAATCAATTAGATCAATTTGGATGCTCCAGCTTTAAGTGTAAAAACAAAACTACCTATTGTTGCTTTAACTAGTTAACCTGGTAGAGAAACAGGAGTTAATCTATCTAAAATAGAAAGGGAGGTGAATATAGATATACCAGTGGACGACTGGGAAAATATAATGGAACAACAGTGGAGGACAACGTGTTCCTTGACATGGAGAGAACGTGGGTGGAAGAACATTATAAGATGTTTTAGAACACCAGTACAGACAAAATGGAGGTCATGTAAACAGGAGAAGGCTGACGTCCCACTGGTAGGAGATGAGGCGATGTATGAACAGGGTCCTGAGGGTGGACCTTCCACATACTTCTGCAACACTATACTTGGTGAAACTAGATGTGAACTTTACAAGAAAGGGGGACAGAGGTATGTACCGTATAATGCTAACTGCAAGCAAAAACCCTGTAACCAGAAACTGGATGAAAAAGGAGGTCCCCACAGTTGAGGACTGGATTGAGGTCATTAAAAATGTTTATGTGATGGAAAAGCTAACATCCTCCTTGAGACTGGAGAGGGGAGATTTGAAGAAACCTGGAAAAACTGGATTGAATCCATAAAACCATTTAGGCCAGACTCATTAGGGGAAGAGAGGAGAGAGAGAAAAGGGGCAGTCCCTTTTATAAAGCTGCTGTGTTTAGGTTAAATTGTTCATTGTTCTTGATTCATTGGGAAGAATTATTACACTGGTATAGTTGATGCTTTGTTTAACTTTGAAATGACAGAATTTGAAAGGCCATAGGAGACGAAGGTAATCTGATCACTGTATGGATCATATAAGGGTAATGATCCCAGATCAGATCTTGGAGTAATATGGATGATGGATGGAGCCCCCCCTTTTCTATCTTATACCCTGGGCCACGGCTCTGATTAGGAGTAAGACGAGTAAAAGAATGGATTTAAAGAAAGGAAAGGGTTTTTTTTTAAAGAGGGCTCTTATTATGAGTATTATTATGATTACTACTATGGTTATTCTGATACATCATCTTGCCTTTTACCAGATTTATTTTTAAAAAGTCATAAATGTTCAATAAAAACAAATCTATCTAAACTAACCGTCTGGAGTCAGAACAGACAGGAAGCTGAACCTGACTGACTTGATCCACAAAGGACAAAGTTTTCAGTCTCCATCAGAGAATCAGACTGTAGGGGAAGCAGGAGAGACGCTGCTGCTGATGGTTAAACAGAACCTGGGATTTACTTTGCTCCTCGACACCAAGTTGAAGAAATAGACCAGAGTTTAGGACCAGGATCAATGTCTAGGACCAGTACCTATCTGGAACCAATGTTGTGTTTTGGGACCTGGTTCTGCTGTGCTCAGGGAGTCTGGTCTGGACCAGGTCTGCCTCCAGCTGAGTGTCTGTAACGCCGTCAGAGACGTTCTGGAGGGAGAAGTTCTGAGTGTTCGCTTCCAGCAGCTGCTGCTCCGACCCGGAAAAGGAATGCTGGACTTCCTGTTGGAGGTAGGATCCTGACCCAGTACACAGGTGCCGATCTAGTCCACATCTCCAATATCTTCCAAGCTAACTCTAAATAATAATGGGAAATGCCAACATGGAGAGTGAGATGTGGTCAGGTTGTAGCTTGTTACTGATCCACTTTGAGCTGGATCAGGTCAATAGAACCAAACCGTTGAACCACTGAGGGGTTCTGGAGGTCTGGAGAAGCTCCAGCATATCTTTGTTCTGGTCTGAGCACAGTTCCTCTTCCTGTAGGTCTGCCTTCGTTCTCTGGAGGAGAACAAACCATCTGAGACCTCCAGGAGGAACATGGCTGCTTTCTTAAGGTGAGGTTCACGTCAGGACCCAGTCTGGACCTAGACTAAACCCTAACCCCTGATTCTGGTGCAGGACTCTGTGTGAGGTCTTGGAGGACCGGTCCCAGGTCTTAGTGGTGACGTCTCATCAGCTATTTGTGGAGCTGCTGGAGGAGGAGGAGAGGAAGATGCTACTGGAGCAGATCAGGAGGAGGTCTACCACCATCAGCCTTAGCGCCAAGCCTCTGCCCTCCTTCTACGACATCCCAGGTACAGATCGAGTCAGAACCAGGTCTCCAGAACATCTGTGACCTGTTCCAATCTGTTCAGACCCATTGTAACCCGTTCTGACCCGTTATTCTGACCCGTCTGGACTCCTTCTGACCCGTCCTGACCCGTTATTCTGACCCGTCTTGACTCATTCTGACCCGTCTTGACCCGTTTTGACCCTTTATTCTGACCTGTCTTGACTCGTCCTGACCCGTTATTCTGACCTGTCTTGACTCGTTCTGACCCGTTATTCTGACCTGTCTTGACTCGTTCTGACCCGTTATTCTGACCTGTCTTGACTCGTTCTGACCCGTTATTCTGACCTGTCTTGACTCGTTCTGACCCGTTATTCTGACCTGTCTTGACTCGTTCTGACCCGATATTCTGACCCGTCTTGACTCGATCTGACCCGTTATTCTGACCTGTCTTGACTCGTTCTGACCCGTTATTCTGACCCGTCTTGACCCGTCCTGACCCGTTATTCTGACCTGTCTTGACCCGTTATTCTGACCTGTCTTGACTCGTTCTGACCCGTTATTCTGACCTGTCTTGACCCGTTATTCTGACCCGTCTTGACTCGTTCTGACCCGTTATTCTGACCTGTCTTGACTTGTTCTGACCCGTTATTCTGACCTGTCTTGACTCGTTCTGACCCGTTATTCTGACCTGTCTTGACTCGTTCTGACCCGTTATTCTGACCTGTCTTGACCTGTTATTCTGACCCGTCTTGACTCGTCCTGACCCGTTATTCTGACCTGTCTTGACTCGTTATTCTGACCCGTCTTGACTCGTCCTGACCCATTATTCTGACCTGTCTTGACTTGTTCTGACCCGTTATTCTGACCTGTCTTGACCCGTTATTCTGACCCGTCTTGACTCGTCCTGACCCATTATTCTGACCTGTCTTGACTTATTCTGACCCATTATTCGGACCTGTCTTGACTCGTTCTGACCCGTTATTCTGACCTGTCTTGACTCGTTCTGACCCGTTATTCTGACCTGTCTTGACCCGTTATTCTGACCCGTCTTGACTCGTCCTGACCCATTATTCTGACCTGTCTTGACTTGTTCTGACCCGTTATTCTGACCTGTCTTGACTCGTTCTGACCCATTATTCTGACCTGTCTTGACTCGTTCTGACCCGTTATTCTGACCCGTCTTGACTCGTTCTGACCCGTTATTCTGACCTGTCTTGACTTGTTCTGACCCGTTATTCTGACCTGTCCTGACTCGTTCTGACCCGTTATTCTGACCTGTCTTGACTTGTTCTGACCCGTTATTCTGACCTGTCTTGACTCGTTCTGACCCGTTATTCTGACCCGTTCTGACCTGTTCTGACCCGTCCTGACCCGTTATTCTGACCTGTCTTGACCCGTTATTCTGACCCGTCTTGACTCATCCTGACCCGTTATTCTGACCTGTCTTGACTTGTTCTGACCCGTTATTCTGACCTGTCTTGACTCGTTCTGACCCGTTCTGACCTGTTCTGACCCGTCCTGACCCGTTATTCTGACCTGTCTTGACCCGTTATTCTGACCCGTCTTGACTCGTCCTGACCCGTTATTCTGACCCGTCTTGACCCGTTTTGACTCTTTCCAGCTTCAGCCAGTGTCAGAGTGGGTCAGCTGGAGCAGCAGTTGATCGTGTCTCTGGATCCTCGGAGAATCAGGCAGCTTCTCATCGAGCTCCACGGGATGGCAGAAAGACCCTTCTGGAGGGTCAACAGCAAGGTCAGACCCTAAGCCAAGGTCAAACCTGATGACCTCTGACATGTGTAAACTGTAAACTCTCATTTTATTGTTCTAACAGTGGGAGGTTCCACCTGATTACATCAGCGTCATCCTGGGGATTAAAGACCCCCTAACAAGAGACCTGGTCTTCATCCTGCTGGCTAAAGGCCTCCACTGCACCTCCATCAGGGTAGGGCTGGGACTTGAGGCCTCCATCAGGGTAGGGGTGGGACTTGAGGCCTCCATCAGGGTAGAGGTGGGACTTGAGGCCTTCATCATGGTAGAGGTGGGACTTGAGGCCTTCATCATGGTAGAGGTGGGACTTGAGGCCTCCATCAGAGTAGAGGTGGGACTTGAGGCCTTCATCAGGGTAGGGGTGGGACTTGAGGCCTTCATCATGGTAGAGGTGGGACTTGAGGCCTCCATCAGAGTAGAGGTGGGACTTGAGGCCTTCATCATTGTAGGGCTGGGACTTGAGGCCTTCATCAGGGTAGGGCTGGGACTTGAGGCCTTCATCATGGTAGAGGTGGGACTTGAGGCCTTCATCATGGTAGAGGTGGGACTTGAGGCCTTCATCATTGTAGGGCTGGGACTTGAGGCCTTCATCAGGGTACGGGTGGGACTTGAAGCCTCCATCAGAGTAGAGGTGGGACTTGAGGCCTTCTTCATGGTAGAGGTGGGACTTGAGGTCTTCATCATTGTAGGGCTGGGACTTGAGGCCTTCATCAGCGTAGGGGTGGGACTTGAGGCCTCCATCAGGGTAGAGGTGGGACTTGAGGCCTCCATCAGGGTAGGGGTGGGACTTGAGGCCTTCATCAGGGTAGGGGTGGGACTTGAGGCCTTCATCAGGGTAGAGGTGGGACTTGAGGCCTTCATCAGGGTAGGGGTGGGACTTGAGGCCTTCATCAGGGTAGAGGTGGGACTTGAGGCCTCCATCAGGGTAGAGGTGGGACTTGAGGCCTCCATCAGGGTAGGGACATTGTTAGTTAAAGGCGTAGCAGCAGCACCATCACCTCCTCTATGTCTCCTCAGGATTTCGCCTCTGCCCGCCAGCTGTCCTCCACCTGTCTGGAGCTGGTTACTGAGTTTTCTCCTAAGCTCAGGCAGGTGGTGCTCAACGAGATGCTGCTGCTGGAGGTCCGTGCCCACGAGGCCACAGCGGCTGACGGAGGCAGGGAGCGACCTCCGCCCGACCTGGTCAGCAGAGTCAGAGGTTACCTGGAGATGAGGATCCACGGTGAGTGACGGGCTGGCTCCGCTCACATGTAGTGCTGGTCCTCCTGAGTCCTGCTGTCTGTGTCCAGATGTTCCTCTGCGCCAAGTGATCGGTGAGGAGTGTGTGGCCTTCATGCTAAACTGGAGAGAGAATGACTACCTGACCCTGCAGGTGCCGCCATCTCTGGTCATCAACAACCCGTACATCAAGGTAACGCTGCATTTATACACACACTCTCCTATGCCGCCCCCCCTACACACTCCAAACACACAAATCTCATTTTCCATTCCAGGTTATTTCACATCTCAAACCTTCTTGAACATTTGAACAAATCAAAATAACTGCAATAATCTACAGGTTGCAAAATAAACTTCAACCTTTTAAAAAAACAACAACAAACTAACCACTTCTACAGCTCAATATAATGGGTTTTAAAACATGAACAACTCCCTGTGAAGATGAAAATCAAAATGTAAAAGTACATTTTTTGATAAAAATGACATGTAATCTCTCATTTTCTCAATGAGCCTGCTTGTTGCTGCAGATCTTTATGTTTTTATGTTATCCTGTGGTTTTAAATCCTTTGTAAATGTTAAACTGACCCTTCTCTCTCCCCGTAGCTCGGCCAGCTCCTGGCTTCCACCTGCAAGGAGCTCCCAGGTCCTAAAGAGAGTCGGCGCTCAGCCAAGGAGCTGTGGGACGTGGTGGTTCAGATCTGCAGCGTCTCAGTCCAACACAAGAGGAGCAGCGATGGCCGACTGGGCCTCATTAAACAGAGAGAGTCCAGTCTGGGCATCATGCAGAGGTTGGCTCCTATTAGCTAGGTGTCACTGCTCTGCTTCAGTAAGAACACCTTATCTAACCTGACTCTGTTTCTATCATCCAGGAGCAAATTCATTACCTTCATCAAGAAACTCAGGGTGAGTAACTTCAAAATAAAAGCATCTTTTTAAATAAGGGATGTTTTCCTAAATTTACTGAATCAGTCTATTTCCTCCAGGAGCCACTGGTGCTGACCACCCTCATCTCGCTGTTCGTCAGACTCCACAGCATCGTACGGGTAAGTCTAAAGCTGCAGTAAAACACCGAATTTTAACTAGGAGTGACTGGAATTTAATCTGGAGTCGGGAACTTTATCTGGATCTGGGGTCGGGAACTTTATCTGGATCTGGGGTCGGGAACTTTATCTGGATCTGGAGTCGGGAACTTTATCTGGATCTGGGGTCGGGAACTTTATCTGGATCTGGGGTCGGGAACTTTATCTGGATCTGGGGTCGGGAACTTTATCTGGATCTGGGGTCGGGAACTTTATCTGGATCTGGAGTCGGGAACTTTATCTGGATCTGGAGTCGGGAACTTTATCTGGACCCAGCCCCACTCCAGACCCGACTTCATCTTGGTCAGAGGTTGTGGTACGTGGCCGAAAGAGGTCCCCTCCTGTTGTTTCCAGCACCCCACCTGACTTCAACCTGTCTAACCGCTTCTCTGCACTGGCTGAGGAAGAATCAGCTGCAATCTCTGAGCCCCTTCCTCCCATTCAATCACCACAGCCTGTGGAGGGAGGTGAGGAGGACAGAGGAGCAGCAGCCGTGTGTCTGGAGCCTGTAGTTCGTAAGAAGCAGCCTCCACAGTCTCTCCACCCCCGGACCACAACTTCTACTGCCCGACGCAAAACACTGAAGGAAGCTGTGCGTCGACACTCCGCTGGACCTCCGGCCCTGGCTCAGGAGCAGGGCCCCTCCAGCTCCAGCCCTCCAGTTCCTCGGCCCCGCAGGATCACAAACCCAAGATCAAACCCAGAACCCTCTTCGCCTCGTCCACTGTTCTCCCCAACCACTCTGCTGGTTGGTGACTCAATCATCAGGAACGTCCGCTTCTTCAACGCCATCACAAAGTGTTTTCCATCGGCCACCGTTCAAGATATTCTGGAGAAACTTCCGAGTCTGCTGTGCTCCGTCCCGACTTCAGTCAGAAGAGTGATCATTCATGTTGGATCCAACGATGTCTCCCGTCGGCAGTCTGTTGTCACATGACAGCATTTCTACCAGCTGCTGGAGATCCAGAAGAGCAGTGGAATGTCTGTCTTCATCTCCGGCCCGATTCCCACAGTTTCTGGTGGAGATGAAAGTTTCAGCCGTCTCCTCTCTCTCCACACCTGGCTTCAGTCTGCCTGCAGGTCCCTCAATATTGGCTCTATCCACAACTTGAATCTGTTTTGGAAGCGTTTTTCCTTTTTTAGGCGAGATGGTGTTCACCCAGCATGCTGAGCGCTAACATCAGGTACGCTGTGCAGTCCTATAGATGTATATCTATGGTGGATAGACTCCTCTACACAGACATGACTGTTTACATCCGAGTCATCTACACCTTCTGCAGCCTTCGGTCTCACCACCACTCCAAACGCCGTCGCCCCCTACAGTCCACCACAAATTCAACCATCATCTATGTCTCTTCCCAGAGTCTCTGTCCCCACAGTTTCCTCCTCGGCTCTCAAACCAGAACATTTTCCTATTCCAGTCCATTTATCAACCCGCTGCCCTAATCACTCTGATCAGAGAGCCCGGAAACTCAACAGGTGCTTACGACCCGTCCATCTCCAAGTAACTAAGAAGAAAAATGACCTGCATCCTTCAGTTCAGTGTGCCCTGTTAAATGCCAGATCCATTTCTAACAAATCCTTTATCTTAAATGACCTTTTCACCCAGCAGGGCCTAGACTTCTTTTTTCTAGTTGAACCATGGGAACAAGATGGTAACTTTGTCCATTCTAATGAAATCTGTCCTCCAGGCTGCTCTGTGTTTACCACACCACGCCCCTCACGCTGTGGTGGAGGTCTGCTGTGGTCTTTAAGGACAAACACGCCTGTAGTCTGATCAACAGTGGCTGTTTCACTACTTTTGA
Source organism: Callopanchax toddi (assembly GCA_006937965.1). Lineage (NCBI taxonomy): Eukaryota > Metazoa > Chordata > Actinopteri > Cyprinodontiformes > Nothobranchiidae > Callopanchax > Callopanchax toddi. Next base: position 73,730 of record SSNR01000736.1, on the reverse strand, counting down.
ATGTCAGATCATCAAAGTAGGGTTACAAGAAGTATTTTACTGTGTTTTAATTTACCGACCTCCTGGACCAGCTGGCCCTTTTCTCTCTGAATGTTCAGATTTCTTATCATCCATGATTAAGCTGGAAAAGGTTTTAATTCTGGGTGACTTTAACTTCCACATTGATAACCCTGAGTGTAACACAGCAGCTGATTTCTGATCCATCACTGATTCTTTTAACTTTGTACAGCATGTATCAGGACCAACCCATAATATGGGTCACACTTTGGATCTAGTCTTCTCTCTGGGTCTAAACATCAATCAGCTACATGTTGAGGAGGTTCATGTGAGTGACCACAGCTGTGTTTTCTTTAAGATTCAGTCTAACGTTGATCCTGTCCCTCACAAACTGAGTTCATCATTAATCAGTCAGCAGCTGATGGTTTTTCTGTAATGTTTGATAGAAACTTAGTTCATGGTGAAGATGCAAACTCCTTCATCCAGTCATTTAATCAGCAGTGTTCTACTATCTTAGATAAAGTAGCTCCAGTTAAACAAACAGCGGTATCTCATAGAAGGAACAGTCCCTGATGAACGAACATATTTATAATCTCAGAAGGACATGCCGTAAAGCTGAGAGGCTTTGGAAATCAACAAGAATGGAAATTCACCGACTGTACCTTAAGGAATTGATAACATCTTTAAATGAAATGGTTAAAAACTCCAGAGCTGTTTACTTCTCTCAACTCATTTCCTCAAATAAAAACTCCAGAGTTCTGTTTGACACGACCAATCAGATAGTTTCACCTAAAACGCCCCAAATCCCTGTGTTCTCAAGGTCTGATTGGAACAACTTCCTTTCATTCTTTGAGAACAAAATTAGAAACATCAGGTCAGGTTTCTCACCCCCATCTGCTCCCTGTTCTCCCATCCACCCTCCTCCTTCCCATACCTGGTCCTTCTTCACACCTGTTCATTTTCAGGACATCTGTCTCATTCTGAAAAACATGAAACCAACTCCAAGCCCAGTTGATATTCTCCAACCTCTTTGCTTCTTAAAGCTTTTGACCTAGTTGGCCCATGCATTGTTGATTTTATCAATCTATCCCTCCAAACCGGCTCCGTCCCCTCCATCTTTAAACACGCTGTTATTGAACCCATCCTTAAAAAACCCAGTCTGGACTCCTCTCAGCCAAATAACTACAGGCCCATTTCCAAACTGAGCTATATCTCTAAACTCTTAGAAAGAGTTGTGGCTGATCAGCTGGTCTCTTTTCTGGAACAACACAACATTTTTGATAAATTCCAATCTGGTTTCCGTAAAAAACATTCAACAGAAACAGCTTTACTCAAAGTATCCAGTGACATCATGATGGCAGCAGACTCCGGGGAGTTTACAGTCTTAGTTCTGTTGGACCTTTCTGTTGATCACAGCACCTTAGTGAACAGACTCCGTGACCTGGTGGGGATCTGTGGACCTGGTCTAGACTGGTTCAGATCGTAGTCTCAGTGTCCATATAAACAACATCATGTCAGATACTACAGATCTGTTCTGTGGGGTACCCCAAGGCTCTGTTCTGGGTCCACTCCTGTTTTTACTATATCTCCATCCTCTTGGACAGATCATTAGTAGATGTCCCAATGTCTCCTACCACCTTTATGCAGATGACATTCAGCTGTACTGCTCCTTCAAGGACTCAGAGTTCTACAAACTGTCTGAACTACTGGAGTGTCTGTCAGCTACTAACTGGTTAGAAAATCACTTCCTTCAGTTAAACCCTGAAAAGACTGAATGTCTGATTGTTGTCCCTGATAGGACGGTCCCTCTGATCAGTCAACAGATTGGACATTTAAGTTCTGCTGTAAAGTCAAACCTGAGGATTCTGGGTGTTATTTTCGACCAATCAATGTCTCTTGAAGGTCACTCAAAACAGCTGGTCAGAAACTGTTTTTATCATCTGAGAAATATTTCCAAACTGAGAAAGTTGGTGTCAAAACCTGAACAGGAAATGGTTCTTCATGCTTTGATCTCCTCCCGTCTAGATGACTGTAACACACTTTTCACATGTTTGAACCAAAAAGCCCTTTATGGCCTTCAGCTGGTCCAGAACTCTGCAGCGAGGCTCCTCACTGGAGCAAACAGGAAAGATGACATCACTCCTATTCTGAGGTCTCTGATTGGTTACCTGTTAAATGTAGAGTTCATTTTAAAATCCTGACTCTAACTTTCAGGGCCCTACATGGTCAAGCTCCTCTTTATGTTACTGACCTGATAAAGACCTACGCTCCAACCCGAGTCCTCAGGTCCACAGACCAGAATCTACTAACAGCTCCAACCCGAGTCCTCAGGTCCACAGACCAGAATCTCCTAACAGTTCCAACCCGAGTCCTCAGGTCCACAGACCAGAATCTCCTAACAGTTCCAAGGACCAGATTTAAAAGTCGAGGTGATCGCTCCTTCCAGTCTGTTGCACCGCGACTTTGGAATGACCTTCCTTTAGTTTTACGCTGTATAGACAGTCTGGACTCCTTTAAAAAGCAGCTGAAGACCCAAATATTCAAAACTGCTTTTAAATAACTATTTTGTGTTCTCTTGTTGTTGTTTAATGATTTTGATTTGTAATGATATTTTGTTTGTTTTATTGATTTTATTTGTTTTATCATGTTTGATTCTGTTTTCTGTGAAGCACTTTGTGATTTTTTTCTGTGAAAGGTGCTATATAAATAAACTTTACTTACTTACTTACTTACTGGATCTGGAGTCGGGAACTTTATCTGGATCTGGAGTCGGGAACTTTATCTGGATCTGGAGTCGGGAACTTTATCTGGATCTGGAGTCGGGAACTTTATCTGGATCTGGAGTCGAGAACTTTATCTGGATCTGGAGTCGGGAACTTTATCTGGATCTGGAGTCGGGAACTTTATCTGGATCTGGAGTCGGGAACTTTATCTGGATCTGGAGTCGGGAACTTTATCTGGATCTGAATTCGGGAACTTTATCTGGATCTGGAGTCGGGAACTTTATCTGGATCTGGAGGCCGGAACAGGAACAGAACAGAAAACCACTGCTCTAATTCTGCATTTAGTTCTGGTTCTGGGTTTGGATCTTGGTTTGGCTTCAGGTTTGGGTCTTGGTTCTGGTGGTTCTGACCCAGCAGGTGTTTTTTCTCTGCAGGATGACATTGTGAATGAGGTGACTGCTGAACATCTGTCTATCTGGCCATCCACGCTGACCAAGTAAGTCCTCCTGATTTTGAAACCAAAACCTTCTAAAACCAGTGCAGTCTGACCCTCTTGGACCTGTGTGTGTGTGTGTGTGTGTGTGTGTGTGTGTGTGTGTGTGTGTGTGTGTGTGTGTGTGTGTGTGTGTGTGTGTGTGTGTCAGTCTCCAGGCGGTGGATGTCGAGGCTGTAGCCGTCACTATCAAAGAGCTGCTATCCTTCGCTCTAAATCTGAACCCCAACAACCAGTCCTGGATCGGAACGCAGGCCGACATCTACTTTGGTAGGAGACCATCCAGTAACCCTCTGTTAGACCAGAGTCTGAAGGTGACCCTCTGTTAGACCAGAGTCTGAAGGTGACCCTCTGTTAGACCAGGGTCTGAAGGTGACCCTCTGTTAGACCAGGGTCTGAAGGTGACCCTCTGTTAGACCAGAGTCTGAAGGTGACCCTCTGTTAGACCAGAGTCTGAAGGTGACCCTCTGTTAGACCAGGGTCTGAAGGTGACCCTCTGTTAGACCAGGGTCTGAAGGTGACCCTCTTTTAGACCAGGGTCTGAAGGTGACCCTCTGTTAAGGCTGAAACACACCAGAGTGCTGTGATTTTAAATAAAAACTATTGTAGTTAGTACGGTCACTCACAGGAGGACCGCCACAGCGCCTCCCAGAAGTCCCAGAAGCGCCAGTCCATCCACGGCGCTAAAGATATGCACCAGTTCTATTTCTGCGCCATGGCGCTGAATGTGTTTCACAACATTGTGGAGAACATTATGACACACACATTACGACGCAGAACGGCTCCTATTACGGCACACATGAATGTTTTGTCACTTGTTCACAGTATTGATAGTTTTTAACTATTGCAATAAATAGCTTACTTACTCATTTTGAAAGATCTAGAATTAAAGAGTCCCACAACACATGATGGCAGCTCTGATCATGTACAAACAAAAGATTAACTTCCAGCTTCCTGTTCTCAATTCCCACGTGATGTTGTGACTATCACGCGATTTTGCAAGCTGCGTTCTATGGCGATGGGCTGAAGGTAACCCAGACCTGCTTCCTCTCCCTGCAGTAACCAACCAGTACTCTGCTGCTCTGAGTTTCTACCTCCAGGCTGGAGCTGTCTGCTCGGACTTCTTTACCAAACCTGTTCCTCCTGACGTCTACACGGACCAGGTGAGTCACCTGGGGAGGCGGGGTTTCAGCTCAGGGAAAAATGGTCCCATTATCAAAAAAACTACAAACATGGAGACAGGTTGGTTCAGTCAGCAGAACCAGTTCTGATTCAATCCGTTTCCTGCAGGTTCTGAAGAGAATGATCAAGTGCTGTTCAATGATGAACTGCCACACTCAGGTCAGAGGTCAAACCAGCCACTAGTCCCTGAACCATCAGCAGGTTTTACATGACTCTTTCTGTTTGACCTGGTTCAGGTTGCTGTTTTATGTCAGTTTCTGAGAGAAGTGGACTACATGACGGCGTTCAAGGCTCTACAGGAGCAGAACAGGTACCCAATCAGAATCCTCCATCTCATCACCGTCCAATCAGAACCCTCCATCTCATCACCGTCCAATCAGAACCCTCCATCTCATCACCGTCCAATCAGAACCCTCCATCTCATCACCGTCCAATCAGAACCCTCCATCTCATCACCGTCCAATTAGAACCCTCCATCTCATCACCGTCCAATCAGGTCTTCTCTTTCTCCTCAGTCACGACGCCATGGACTCGTTCTACGACTACTTCTGGGACGTGACCATCCTGGAGTACCTGACTCGTATCCTTCTGTTATAACCTGAACCCTTCTGGGTCAGAATCTGTGTTTAGGGTTTGGTTCTAAACATCGGCTCAGATATTCACCACAAGCGGGGCGAGACCGAGAAGAGACAAGTTGCAGTAAGTAAACGCTGGTTCTGGTTCTGGTGAAGTGGGTTCAGCTGGTCAGAACTGAGCCAAGAGTTAAACAGATCTATTATTAAATCTAAAGAGGAAAACCCAAACATTTAATGTAATCCTTTTAACCCACGTCTGCAGCAGAGAGCTTCTAGGTTTGATTTCCTTTTAGTGACCTGCTTCTGGTTTCAGTTCTGTTCAGAGGAATATTAGTCTGCAGTGATTCTAGAAATCAAACCTGTCTGTAAAGAAGAACTTTAAACTTTTAGTTTTTAACTTCAACAAAGTCAGTTGATTTGGGGATTTTTCACTGATCTTTAAACAGTTTGAAGTGAGAAGAGTCTCTTGTCTGTGTCCAGATGAAGTCAGTCACTCAGAGAGTGAGACAGGTCTGAGAGTGAGACAGGTCTGAGAGTGATACAGGTCTGAGAATGAGACAGGTCTGAGAGTGAGACAGGTCTGAGAGTGAGACACGTCTGAGAGTGAGACAGTTCAGAGAGTGAGACAGGTCTGAGAGTGATACAATTCAGAGAGTGAGACATGTCTGAGAGCGAGACATGTCTGAGAGTGATACAGGTCTGAGAGTGAGACAGTTCAGAGAGTGAGACAGGTCTGAGAGTGAGAGTTCAGAGAGTGAGATAGGTCTGAGAGTGAGATAGTTCAGACAGTGAGACAGGTCTGAGAGTGATATAGTTCAGAGAGTGAGACAGGACAGAGAGTGAGATAGTTCAGACAGTGAGACAGGTCTGGTAGTGATATAGTTCAGAGAGTGAGACAGGTCTGAGAGTGAGACTGGTCATAAAGTGATACATGTCAGAGAGTGAGACAGGCCTGAGAGTGATATAGTTCAGAGAGTGAGACAGGTCTGAGAGTGAGACATGCCTGAGAGTGATACATGTCAGAGAGTGAGACAGGTCTGAGAGTGATATAGTTCAGAGAGTGATACAGGTCAGAGAGTGATACAGGTCAGAGAGTGAGACAAGTCTGAGAGTGAGACAGGTCTGAGAGTGAGACTGGTCAGAGAGTGATACATGTCAGAGAGTGAGACAGGCCTGAGAGTGATATAGTTCAGAGAGTGAGACAGGTCTGAGAGTGAGACAGGTCTGAGAGTGATACATGTCAGAGAGTGAGACAGGTCTGATAGTGATATAGTTCAGAGAGTGATACAGGTCAGAGAGTGAGACATGTCAGAGAGTGATACAGGTCTGAGAGTGAGACATGTCAGAGAGTGATACAGTTCTGAGAGTGATACAGGTCTGAGAGTGAGACATGTCAGAGAGTGATACAGGTCTGAGAGTGAGACATGTCAGAGAGTGATACAGGTCAGAGAGTGATACAGGTCAGAGAGTGAGACATGTCAGAAAGTGAGACATGTCAGAGAGTGATACAGGTCAGAGAGTGATACAGGTCAGAGAGTGAGACATGTCAGAGTGAGACAGGTCTGAGAGTGATACAGGTCAGAGAGTGATACAGGTCAGAGAGTGAGACATGTCAGAGAGTGATACAGGTCTGAGAGTGAGACATGTCAGAGAGTGATACAGGTCTGAGAGTGAGACATGTCAGAGAGTGATACAGGTCTGAGAGTGAGACATGTCAGAGAGTGATACAGGTCTGAGAGTGAGACATGTCAGAGAGTGATACAGGTCAGAGAGTGATACAGGTCAGAGAGTGAGACATGTCAGAGAGAGACAGATGTGAGAGAGAGACATGTCTGAGAGTGAGACATGTCAGAGAGTGAGACATGTCAGAGAGTGAGACAGGTCTGAGAGTGATACAGGTCAGAGAGTGATACAGGTCTGAGAGTGAGATATGTCAGAGAGTGAGACAGGTCTGAGAGAGTGAGACATGTCGAGAGTGAGACAGGTCTGAGAGTGAGACATGTCAGAGAGTGAGACAGGTCAGAGAGTGAGACATGTCAGAGAGTGAGACAGGTCAGAGAGTGAGACATGTCAGAGAGTGAGACAGGTCAGAGAGTGAGACAGGTCTGAGAGTGAGACATGTCAGAGAGTGATACAGGTCTGAGAGTGAGACATGTCAGAGAGTGATACAGGTCTGAGAGTGAGACATGTCAGAGAGTGATACAGGTCTGAGAGTGAGACATGTCAGAGAGTGAGACATGTCAGAGAGTGATACAGGTCTGAGAGTGATACAGGTCAGAGAGTGATACAGGTCAGAGAGTGAGACATGTCAGAGAGTGATACAGGTCTGAGAGTGAGACATGTCAGAGAGTGAGACAGGTCTGAGAGTGAGACAGGTCAGAGAGTGAGACAGGTCAGAGAGTGATACAGGTCAGAGAGTGAGACATGTCAGAGAGTGAGACAGGTCAGATATAGTTCTGAGAGTGAGACAGGTCAGAGAGTGAGACAGGTCAGAGAGTGATACAGGTCAGAGAGTGATACAGGTCAGAGAGTGAGACAGGTCAGAGAGTGATACAGGTCTGAGAGTGATACAGGTCTGAGAGTGAGACATGTCTGAGAGTGATACGAGTGAGACATGTCAGGAGACAGGTCTGAGAGTGATATAGTTCAGAGAGTGATACATGTCTGAGAGTGAGACATGTCAGAGAGTGATACAGGTCTGAGAGTGAGACATGTCAGAGAGTTATACAGGTCTGAGAGTGAGACATGTCAGAGAGTGATACATGTCAGAGAGTGATACAGGTCTGAGAGTGAGACATGTCAGAGAGTGAGACATGTCAGAGAGTGAGACATGTCAGAGAGTGATACAGGTCTGAGAGTGAGACATGTCAGAGAGTGATACAGGTCTGAGAGTGAGACATGTCAGAGAGTGATACAGGTCTGAGAGTGAGACATGTCAGAGAGTGAGACTTGTCAGAGAGTGAGACATGTCAGAGAGTGATACAGGTCTGACAGGTCTGAGAGTGATATAGGTCTGAGAGTGAGACAGGTCTGAGAGTGAGACTGGTCATAGAGTGGAGAGTGATACATGTCAGAGAGTGAGGGATACAGGTCGACAGGTTAGAGAGTGATACAGGTCAGAGAGTGAGACATGTCAGAGAGTGATACAGGTCAGAGAGTGATACAGGTCAGAGAGTGAGACATGTCAGAGAGTGATACAGGTCAGAGAGTGAGACATGTCAGAGAGTGAGACAGGTCTGAGAGTGAGACATGTCAGAGAGTGATACAGGTCTGAGAGTGAGACATGTCTGAGAGTGATACAGGTCAGAGAGTGATACAGGTCAGAGAGTGAGACATGTCAGAGAGTGATACAGGTCTGAGAGTGAGACAGGTCAGAGAGTGATACAGGTCAGAGAGTGAGACATGTCAGAGAGTGATACAGGTCTGAGAGTGAGACATGTCAGAGAGTGATACAGGTCTGAGAGTGAGACATGTCAGAGAGTGATACAGGTCAGAGAGTGATACAGGTCAGAGAGTGAGACATGTCAGAGAGTGATACAGGTCTGAGAGTGAGACATGTCAGAGAGTTATACAGGTCAGAGAGTGATACAGGTCTGAGAGTGAGACAGGTCTGAGAGTGAGACATGTCAGAGAGTGAGACAGGTCAGAGAGTGAGACATGTCAGAGAGTGATACAGGTCAGAGAGTGAGACATGTCAGAGAGTGAGACATGTCAGAGAGTGATACAGGTCTGAGAGTGAGACATGTCAGAGAGTGATACAGGTCTGAGAGTGAGACATGTCAGAGAGTGATACAGGTCAGAGAGTGATACAGGTCAGAGAGTGATACAGGTCAGAGAGTGATACAGGTCTGAGAGTGATACAGGTCAGAGAGTGATACAGGTCTGAGAGTGAGATATGTCAGAGAGTGATACAGGTCTGAGAGTGAGACATGTCAGAGAGTGATACAGGTCTGAGAGTGAGACATGTCAGAGAGTGATTCAGGTCTGAGAGTGAGACATGTCTCTTCTCTGTGTTCAGATGAAGGCCATTGGCCAGGCGGAGCTGAACAGCAGTAACCCAGAGGAAGTTCTGCAGCTTGCTGCTCAGAAGAGGAAGAAGAGGTTCCTGCAGGCACTGGTTAAACTCTACTTCTGACTAAACCAGCTGCTTCAAACTCAACAGTTCAATACATTTTAAATAAACTCAGTTCATGTACGAGTGGTCATTTAAATTCTTGTTAATCAGGCTGGGGCCAGCTGCTTTCTAGAGGGGCAAATTATAAAACAATAACTACAAACAGAGATTTTTTAGTATTTCAGATTTTAGTGTCTGGTTACAGCAGTATAATAACAGCAGTTCAGTTACAGCTGCTTTGGACACAATAACTTCATTAAGGTTCAAAATAAACCTGGTCTCTTGGTTCTCATTTCAGTGACTACATGAAACTGTGTTTGTCTCTAAAGCCTGAGACTCTGCACTTAGCAGGGGGGCCAGGCTTGCTGTCGGGAACACCCCCGACTCCCCCCTACAACCGCCTCTGGCTGAAAATCATATAACTCTAAACAAAGAGAGGTGGCCTTTAGGTCTGGGTCAGCATCCCCAGTAGGAAGCCATGACCGTCCTCTCCTCCAGTTGGAGCTCAAGGTGACGTCTCTGAACCTTTGAATGCTCATGTCCAACTGTTTGTTGTTTCAGTACTTTTTACACAACTTGCTGTTCTCTAACAAGAAGCTACAAGCTAACAGTCAAACAGATGTTTGATCTGTGAGTCCACCAGTAAATGTCCTGGTTCCATTAGAACTGGTATTTACCAGTCATCATCATGAGACCAGGACCACACCTAACAACTGATCAACGGTACCCCAACATGACCTGAGATCAGTTCAGAGCAGACTGGTAGGTGGTGGAGAGATGAAATCTGAGTCCTCCTCTGTTTAAAGTTGGTTTTTCACGTTTGACATAGATGTCTTCTTTAACTCCTCTCTCAAACCATCGGTCTTCTCTGTCCAAAATGTGGACGTTGTCGTTTTCAAAGGTGTGGACAGAGAAGACCGATGGTTTGAGAGTGGAGTTAAAGAAGACATCTATGTCAAACGTGAAAAACCAACTTTAAACAGAGGACTCAGATTTCATCTCTCCACCTCCTACCAGTCTGCTCTGAACTTCTTTCTCTCCTCTGATCAGAACACCTCACCAGGACTCCAGCTGAATACAGTGGAGCGAACACCTCCTCAAGGGGGAGAAGGAGGTGTGTCACAGACAGAGGAAGAGAAGACTCTCTCTCCTTTACTTCAGACAGAACTAACAAAGCTACTGGGATGAGCAGAAACGTCTTCAGAGAACCAAATAAGTCCAGTTGTCTTTATTTAAAACCCTTTTTGGATCTTGCCACTTAGGTCACCCGTCACGAGCCGGCCTGAGCACACACGACAGCGCCTGTAAGAAAAGAGAAACACACACACACATGGCCACAGCCGTAACAAGTTTAGATGGGTGTCTCTAGTCCACACAGAACTGTCCTACACTCTGTGAATGTCTCTGAGACAAGTCCATCCTACCTGGATGACATCATTAATCCAGTCATTGATCCTCTGCATGAACACAGACCTCATTTCATCTTCATGGACCACGATGCTCCAGATCATCCAGGGTCATCATCAGGGAACACAGCTGGAGACCGGAGGACCTCAGAGGGAGAGACCTGGACTTTCTTCAGACCTGAATCCATAGAAAACCTATGGATCAGCTGAGTCTCCATGTAGAGGCTGGTAAAACTGAACCCCAGAACCTGAATGACCTGAGAGCCCTTCAAGAAGAGAGTGGTGTCATGACTCAGCAGACATTAAGTGGACTTGTCTTCAAGCTGTAACTGATGCTCCAGGTCACATGACCAGTAGTGGAGACATTGACATGTTGGGGTGTCTCCTCCTCTGTTGTTGGCTTTGGTTTATGAAATAGTTTGAGATGAAGACCTCACCACTGCACGTTTCTACTTAATGTCCTACTTTCATGATATACTGTACTGTATGTAGTATAAGTTCTAGTTGTCCTGTTTCTATGTGATGATTTAACTGTTTATATTCTAAATAAGACCATTTAAAGCAGCATGTGGACTCCAGGAACCCTGACTAGGGTCCTGTTGGTGGACTTTAGCTCCACATTCCACACACTGGTTCCAGCTGGGTGTCCTCAACTCCACCTGCACATGGATCACCAACCTCCTGACCAATAGGAAGCTGCAGGTTTGGTCCCCTGACCATCAGAACCAGACCCCCCCCCCACTACTTTTGTCTCTGTACACAAACAGCTGGACGTCCACCCATCAGTCTGTTAAGCTCCTGAAATATGCAGATGACATCACTCATTGTCCTGGTCTCTGGTGGGAGTGAATCCATGTCCAGATGGAAGATTGACCACCTGGTGGACTGGAGCAGCCATGACCGTCCAGAGCTCTGAGGACAGGAGGGATGTGGTGCTCCAGCTCCACCGTGGATATGTGGAGTCTTCCCTTCCCGTCCTCACTCAGGACATCAGCTCCGTCATGTCCACAGTCCAGCAGAGGACGGACTTCCTGCAGCAGCTGAGGAAGTTCAAGTAAGTAAAGCTTTACTTCTAAAGCACTTATTAAGATAAAAATGTCAGTGTGCTGTACTACAGACGAAACAATAAAAGACAGATTAAAAACAATAAAGCAAATGATTAAAAGATGAGTTTTCATTTGCATTTATAAAAGTCACAGACAGAGCGAAGAGAGCCTTCAAAGCCTGGGGCTAATGTTGAGGAGCCTTTAGTTTTTAGCCTTGATGAGGGACAGCCAGCAGGCCTGGGTCACATGACCACAGAGACCTGGGCCTCATTTATAAAACTAGAGTCCTCACAAAAAGTGTACTTGAGCTCAGCTAAACAATATACTTCTACAGCTGCACACAGTCCTGTTTATAAAGGACACCCTCCCTTAGAACTGCTCAGCTGGTCTGGGATCAGATCCCTCCTCCGCTCCGACACACCCACATTCTGCCAGAAGGTCGAAAAGTACCTCATGAATATTCTGTATATAGATAAACCAGCACATTCAGGAGTTTCATGGTTAATCAGTCAGAGGTTTAGAAAACACAATTCATAGAGGCTGATATCGAGACGCTGTGATGGAGGAAAGGAAAATGTTTCCAGCACCAGGAAGTGACCGACAGTCAGTCGGGTTCTCAACAAAAGACCTATAATAGTAATAAACATCATCAATGAGTCATGTCTGCTGGGTTGCCCTAGAAACACAGTATCTCCTTGTTGGGAGGGGGCTGTGCATCATGGTGAGGTGTGTGTGTGTGTGTGTGTGTGTGGGGGGGGGGGTCACAATGTTTCCACCTCACCGGCTGCACTGCCAGTTTCCTCAACTCCAAACTCCAGGGTCAGAGTTGACTTAATTTTCTGTCATTTTTTTCTGTAATTCACAAGGTTTGCATAGGAAGTGACTTAGGCAACCTTCAGACCCTGCTTTGTCCATAAACAACCTTCAGACCCTGCTTTGTCCATAAACAACCTTCAGACCCTGCTTTGTCCATAAACAACCTTCAGACCCTGCTTTGTCCATAAACAACCTTCAGACCCTGCTTTGTCCATAAACAACCTTCAGACCCTGCTTTGTTCATAAACAACCTTCATACCCTGCTTTGTTCATAAACAACCTTCAGACCCTGCTTTGTTCATAAACAACCTTCAGACCCTGCTTTGTTCATAAACAACCTTCATACCCTGCTTTGTTCATGAACAACCTTCATACCCTGCTTTGTTCATAAACAACCTTCATACCCTGCTTTGTTCATAAACAACCTTCAGACCCTGCTTTGTTCATAAACAACCTTCATACCCTGCTTTGTTCATGAACAACCTTCAGACCCTGCTTTGTTCATAAACAACCTTCAGACCCTGCTTTGTCCATAAAAAACCAACTTAAGTCGATTTAAGGCAATAATTCGGTTTTCTAGACTGCATGTAAACGCACTGACTCACTAAATCCAATCAGAAAACGGGAAGAATCTGACGAACATACCAAAGAACCAATCAGCAATCGGAGCAGGCGGAAGTAGATGAGAAAGGAACCAATCAGAGTCCGCCTTGTCGGGACGCGCCGGAGTTTGTAAACAGCAGAGCAGACTCCGACAGGAACAAACTTTATTAAAAGTGGGTCACATGAACAGAACAGAGGCAGAGTTACGACGCTGATTTAAGATAATAGTGATGAATGCAGCAGAGGATCAAACGGCTGTCAGGGAGACAGGAAATATGGAGTTATGGAGAGAAATGACCGAAGACGGAGCATTGTGGAGATCACGTTCTGTGGGAGGAGATGGACCGCAGCGTGAGAACAGCTGATCAGACTCTGTGAGTTAAAGCCTCATGAAGATGTTTGATCTGACATGTCATGAGCAAAGTTCTGACAGTTTACATTATTATGGTATTTTTTTGCTCAGGATCACTAGTGTCATCCCGACAGAACTCAACACTAGAATATGAATTACAGATCTTTGTGATTGAATTAATAAAAAAAATATTAAAGGTCTCTAAATAAGATAATATTTAAACTACTTCCTCAAATTTTCAACAAAAATAGTTTATTTTAAAACTGAATTTAGTTTTTTTCTGAAGATTAGTCTTGGAAAGGGGTGTCTTATAATTGGGGTCATTAACAATATTGGGAACGTTGATAAAGGGCCATTTGTTTATTAATACTTAATAATGCACTAATGTTAATAAAAGTAAAGTGTTACCCCAATTCATTTAAAGAAATGTAAAATAAACGCACCAGAGGAAAATATATTAATATTAGTGAAATATGCCTATTTTATATTTAGTCGACTAAAATAGTTCCAAATTTTAGTCGACTAAAATTAGACTAAAATGAAAAAGAATTTTAGTCAAAAGACTAAGACTAAAACTAAATTAAAATTTCACGCCAAAATTAACACTGTACTGGACCGGTGTGTCGATCTTTTATTTAACTCTTTGTATTGTAGTTGTCACTTCTCTGTAACCTGAAGCACCAATCAGAAGCCTCATAACTTCTGCTGCTCATGTGATAAATGGGAAGTTTCGAAGAGAGGAAGCTTCAGAAGCTGAACGTTCTCTCTGCAGCAGAATGAAGCTGGTGAATCTCCTCGTCCGCCTGAGCTGCTTCTATCCAGGTATTTCTACTTTTATTTCTCTGAAGTGAAGTCTGATTGGCCTCAGATGACGGAACCATCCAGATGTTCTTCAGGGGAAGTTCTCTGATGCTTCGTACAGCGAGAATTAGGTTCATGTTGGTCTTGTTTCATGGGCCTTGTTCTTCTTTGTTTTGATTTATTTATTTGAATGGGACAAAGCATATTAATGATCGTTCAACAGATAAATTCACCAGAATTAGCAAAAAGCTAGTTTCCATCTGTACTCCCAGGCATAAAACAAACATTACATGACTAGTTCTTGTTTGGTCCTGGTCCTAGTCCTGGTCCTGGTTTTGTTCCTGAACCTGGACTTGCACCTGGTCCTTGTTCTGAATCAGGTCCTGACCCTTGTCTTGGTCCAGTTTCAGTTCCAGAACCTGGACCTGGATTTCTCATTAAAATCTTTTTGTCTGTTTTTCAGTTTTTTGGGCTTCTTCAACGGCTGATGATGATCTGACAGCAGACAGGAATCAAACCAAGTTGAGCAGTGAGTCTGTGCCATCAGGGGGCGGAGCCTGTGTGAGCCACAGGATGTGGTGGGGGTGGAGGGAGGTTGACCCATTTAGAAGATGCATGCTATAGGATTCTGCACCTGCAGCACCCCCCCCCCCCACACACACAGGCGTCTTAGTTTGTTATGAATTCATTAGCTGATCAGACCTGATCCATTTGTCTGACCTCAAGTGACCCCATGTCCTCCAGCTGACCTCTAACTGTAAACAAACTGTTAATCTGACCTCAGGTGACCCCTACATTGTCCAGCTGACCTCAGACGACCCCTACATCTGTTAATCTGACCTCAGGTGACCCCTACATCGTCCAGCTGACCTCAGGTGACCCCTACATCTGTTAATCTGACCTCAGGTGACCTCTACATTGTCCAGCTGACCTCAGGTGACCCCTACATCTGTTAATCTGACCTCAGGTGACCCCTACATCTGTTAATCTGACCTCAGGTGACCTCTACATCGTCCAGCTGACCTCAGACGACCCCTACATCTGTTAATCTGACCTCAGGTGACCCCTACATCGTCCAGCTGACCTCTAACTGTAAACGAACTCTGTTTTTCTGACCTCAGACGACCCCTACGTCTTCCAGCAGACCTCAAAGTGTAACTGGACTTTCCGGGTCTCTGGCAGCGATAGCAGCGTCCTGGTTTCACTGCCTACGGACTCTGTGGACCAACTGGCTGAACAGATCTGTGAGGATCTCACCTGTGGAGGTGTTTACCACCTGAGTAGGACAAGCTCTCTTTCCAATGCCAGCTGCTTCCATGGCTGTCGCTACCAGAACCGGCGGTTGGAGAACTGCTCTGAGTCAGTGGGCGGAGGCTGCTCCGTGGTTTCTGAGGTGGTCTGTGGTGAGAGGTTTCTGGAAGAGTCAAACTTAACATAGAATTTAAATGCCTCTCAAACTGTAAGTGACCTTTGACCCTGGTGTGTTCTGACCCTCAGCTCACCAGCCGGTGCGTCTGGCTGGAGGTTCGGACCGCTGCTCAGGACGGGTGGAGGTCTGGAGGGGCGGGGCTTGGGGAACAGTATGCGATGACCGGTGGGATCTGAAGGATGCCGACGTGGTTTGTGCCCAGCTTGGCTGTGGGTACGCTCTCAATGCCACAGGTCAGAACGGCCCGTTTCCTCCGGGCGGTGGAAGTGTTCACCTGGACGAATTGACCTGTTCCGGCTCCGAAGAGAACCTTTGGGCGTGTCCGTCCAGTCCGGACACGTCCGACTGCGGACACAAGGAGGATGCCGGGGTCGTGTGTTCAGGTTGGTGTCACCGCATCCAGAACCTCACTGGGTCAAAGGGTCAGTGGGTTGAAAGGACAATAACAGGTCAACGTGTCAGGGGGTATCTGGTTAGCAGGTTAGCAGGTCAGCTTTTCAACGGGTCAGCGAGCAAATCAATGGGTTGGTGTCATCACATCCAGAACCCCCATGGCTCAATGGCTCCGTTCATCAGTAGGTCTGTGTCAGCGCATCCAGAAACTTTGATGGTTGGTAGGTCAGCATCTCAGTTTGGCAACAGGTCAACAGGTCAGTGGGTCTACATATTGACAGGTCAACAGGTGGGCAGATCAAAGGGGTCAATAGATCGTCTGGTCACCAGGTCTATAGGTCAGTGGGTTAACATGACGTGTCATGGGTCAAAATGTCACTGGAGCAGCAGGTCAGCATGTCAGCTCGTCGATGGATCAACAAGTCAGCAGGTTATTGTCACCATGTCCATCACCTCGATGGATCGGTGGGTCAATGGTTTGACAAGTCAATGGGTCAACAGGTCAACAGGCTGGCAGGTCAACAGGTTGACAATTCAACAGGTCAGTGGGGCAACAAGTCAATGTGTCAGCTGGTCAATGTGTCAGCTGGTTGACATCAGCAAGGCGACAGGTCAACGTGTTAGATGGTCAGTGTGTCAGCTGGCGGACATGTCAGTTGGTTGACATGTCAGCTGGTTGACATGTCAATTGGTTGACATGTCAGCTGGTTGACATGTCAGCTGGTTGACATGTCAGCTGGTTGACGTGTCAGCGGGGTGATAGGCCAAAGTGTCAGCTGGTTGACATGTCAGTTGGTTGACGTGTCAGCGGAGTGATAGGACAACGTGTCAGCTGGTTGACATGTCAGCGGGGTGATAGGCCAAAGTGTCAGTTGGTTGACGTGTCAGTTGGTTGACATGTCAGTTGGTTGACATGTCAGCTGGTTGACATGTCAGCTGGTTGACATGTCAGTTGGTTGATATGTCAGCTGGTTGACATGTCAGTTGGTTGACGTGTCAGTTGGTTGACATTTCAGCCGGTTGACATGTCAGTTGATTGACATGTCAGTTGATTGACATGTCAGCTGGTTGACATGTCAGCTGGTTGACATGTCAGTTGGTTGACGTGTCAGCGGAGTGATAGGACAACGTGTCAGCTGGTTGACATGTCAGTTGGTTGACATGTCAGTTGGTTGTCGTGTCAGTTGGTTGACATGTCAGTTGGTTGACGTGTCAGCTGGTTGACATGTCAGCGGGGTGATAGGCCAAAGTGTCAGTTGGTTGACGTGTCAGTTGGTTGACATGTCAGTTGGTTGACATGTCAGCTGGTTGACATGTCAGCTGGTTGACATGTCAGTTGGTTGATATGTCAGCTGGTTGACATGTCAGTTGGTTGACGTGTCAGTTGGTTGACATTTCAGCCGGTTGACATGTCAGTTGATTGACATGTCAGTTGATTGACATGTCAGCTGGTTGACATGTCAGCTGGTTGACATGTCAGTTGGTTGACGTGTCAGCGGAGTGATAGGACAACGTGTCAGCTGGTTGACATGTCAGTTGGTTGACATGTCAGTTGGTTGTCGTGTCAGTTGGTTGACATGTCAGTTGGTTGACGTGTCAGCTGGTTGACATGTCAGTTGGTTGACGTGTCAGCGGGGTGATAGGACAACGTGTCAGCTGGTTGACATGTCAGTTGGTTGACGTGTCAGCGGGGTGATAGGCCAAAGTGTCAGCTGGTTGACATGTCAGTTGGTTGACGTGTCAGCGGGGTGATAGGCCAAAGTGTCAGTTGGTTGACGTGTCAGTTGGTTGACGTGTCAGTTGGTTGACATGTCAGTTGGTTGACATGTCAGCTGGTTGACATGTCAGTTGGTTGATGTGTCAGCTGGTTGACATGTCAGTTGGTTGACATGTCAGTTGGTTGACGTGTCAGTTGGTTGACATGTCAGCTGGTTGACATGTCAGTTGATTGACGTGTCAGCTGGTTGACATGTCAGCTGGTTGACATGTCAGTTGGTTGACGTGTCAGCGGGGTGATAGGACAACGTGTCAGCTGGTTGACATGTCAGTTGGTTGACATGTCAGCTGGTTGACATGTCAGTTGGTTGACATGTCAGCTGGTTGACATGTCAGTTGGTTGACGTGTCAGCGGGGTGATAGGCCAAAGTGCCAGCTGGTTGATATGTCAGTTGGTTGACGTGTCAATTGGTTGACATGTCAGCTGGTTGACATGTCAGCTGGTTGACATGTCAGTTGGTAGACGTTTCAGCTAGTTGACATGTCAGCTGGTTGACATGTCAGTTGGTTGACGTGTCAGCGGGGTGATAGGACAACATGTCAGCTGGTTGACATGTCAGTTGGTTGACGTGTCAGCTGGTTGACATGTCAGTTGGTTGACGTGTCAGTTGGTTGACATGTCAGCTGGTTGACATGTCAGCTGGTTGACATGTCAGTTGGTTGACGTGTCAGTTGATTGACGTGTCAGCGGGGTGATAGGACAACGTGTCAGCTGGTTGACATGTCAGCTGGTTGACATGTCAGTTGGTTGACGTGTCAGCGGGGTGATAGGACAACGTGTCAGCTGGTTGACATGTCAGCTGGTTGACATGTCAGTTGGTTGACATGTCAGCTGGTTATATGTCAGCTGGTTGACATGTCAGCGGGGCGATAGGCCAATGTGTCAGCTGGTTGACATCAGTTGGTTGACGTGTCAGTTGGTTGACGTGTCAGTTGGTTGACATGTCAGCTGGTTGACATGTCAGTTGGTTGACATGTCAGCGGGGCGATAGGCCAATGTTTCAGCTGGTTGACATGTCAGTTGGTTGACGTGTCAGCGGGGTGATAGGACAATATGTCATGTCAGTTCGTTGACATGTCAGCGGGGCGATAGGCCAACGTGTCAGCTGGTTGACATGTCAGTTGGTTGACGTGTCAGCGGGGCGATAGGCCAACGTGTCAGCTGGTTGACATGTCAGTTGGTTGACATGTCAGCTGGTTGACATGTCAGCTGGTTGACATGTCAGTTGGTTGACATGTCAGCGGGGCGATAGGCCAATGTTTCAGCTGGTTGACATGTCAGTTGGTTGACGTGTAAGTTGGTTGACGTGTCAGCGGGGCGATAGGCCAATGTGTCAGCTGGTTGACATGTCAGTTGGTTGACGTGTCAGTTGGTTGACGTGTCAGCGGGGTGATAGGACAATATGTCAGCTGGTTGACATGTCAGCTGGTTGACGTGTCAGTTGGTTGACGTGTCAGCGGGGCGATAGGCCAACGTGTCAGCTGGTTGACATGTCAGCTGGTTGACTTGTCAGCTGGGTGACATGTCAGTTGGTTGACATGTCAGCTGGTTGACGTGTCAGCTGGTTGACATGTCAGTTGGTTGACGTGTCAGGGGGTGATAGGACAATATGTCAGCTGGTTGACATGTCAGCTGGTTGACGTGTCAGCTGGTTGACATGTCAGCTGGTTGACATGTCAGCTGGTTGACGTGTCAGCTGGTTGACATGTCAGCTGGTTGACGTGTCAGCGGGGTGATAGGACAATATGTCAGCTGGTTGACATGTCAGCTGGTTGACGTGTCAGCGGGGTGATAGGACAATATGTCAGCTGGTTGACATGTCAGCTGGTTGACATGTCAGCTGGTTGACATGTCAGTTGGTTGACGTGTCAGCGGGGTGATAGGACAATATGTCAGCTGGTTGACATGTCAGCTGGTTGACATGTCAGCTGGTTGACATGTCAGTTGGTTGACGTGTCAGCAGGGTGATAGGACAATATGTCAGCTGGTTGACATGTCAGCTGGTTGACATGTCAGTTGGTTGACGTGTCAGCGGGGTGATAGGACAATATGTCAGCTGGTTGACATGTCAGTTGGTTGACGTGTCAGCGGGGTGATAGGACAATATGTCAGCTGGTTGACATGTCAGCTGGTTGACGTGTCAGTTGGTTGACGTGTCAGCAGGGCGATAGGCCAACATGTCAGCTGGTTGACATGTCAGCTGGTTGACATGTCAGTTGGTTGACGTGTCAGTTGGTTGACGTGTCAGCAGGGCGATAGGCCAACATGTCAGCTGGTTGACATGTCAGTTGGTTGACGTGTCAGTTGGTTGACGTGTCAGCAGGGCGATAGGCCAACATGTCAGCTGGTTGACGTCAGTTGGTTGACGTGTCAGCGGGGTGATAGGACAATATGTCAGCTGGTTGACATGTCAGCTGGTTGACATGTCAGTTGGTTGACGTGTCAGCAGGGCGATAGGCCAACATGTCAGCTGGTTGACATGTCAGCTGGTTGACGTGTCAGCGGGGTGATAGGACAATATGTCAGCTGGTTGACATGTCAGCTGGTTGACATGTCAGTTGGTTGACATGTCAGTTGGTTGACGTGTCAGCGGGGCGATAGGCCAACGTGTCAGCTGGTTGACATGTCAGTTGGTTGACGTGTCAGCGGGGCGATAGGCCAACGTGTCAGCTGGTTGACATGTCAGTTGGTTGACATGTCAGTTGGTTGACGTGTCAGCGGGGTGATAGGACAATATGTCAGCTGGTTGACATGTCAGCGGGGTGACGTCTCAGCTGGTTGACATGTCAGTTGGTTGACGTGTCAGCGGGGTGATAGGACAACGTGTCAGCTGGTTGACATGTCAGTTGGTTGACGTGTCAGTTGGTTGACGTGTCAGCAGGGCGATAGGCCAACATGTCAGCTGGTTGACATGTCAGTTGGTTGACATGTCAGCTGGTTGACATGTCAATGTCAGCTGGTTGACATGTCAGCTGGTTGACATGTCAGTTGTCAGCGGGGTGATAGGACAATATGTACGTGTCAGCTGGTTGACGTGTCCGTTGGTTGACGTGTCAGCGGGGCGGAGGCCAACGTGTCAGCTGGTTGACATGTCAGTTGGTTGACGTGTCAGTTGGTTGACGTGTCAGCTGGTTATATGTCAGCTGGTTGACGTGTCAGCGGGGCGATAGGCCAATATGTCAGCTGGTTGACATGTCAGTTGGTTGACGTGTCAGCGGGGTGATAGGACAATATGTCAGCTGGTTGACATGTCAGCTGGTTGACATGTCAGCTGGTTGACATGTCAGTTGGTTGACGTGTCAGTTGGTTGACGTGTCAGCGGGGTGATAGGACAATATGGGTTGACATGTCAGCTGGTTGACGTGTCAGCTGGTTGACATGTCAGCTGGTTGACGTGTCAGCGGGGTGATAGGACAATATGTCAGCTGGTTGACATGTCAATGTGTCAGCGGGGTGATAGGACAATATGTCAGCTGGTTGACATGTCAGCTGGTTGACATGTCAGCTGGTTGACGTGTCAGCTGGTTGACATGTCAGCTGGTTGACGTGTCAGCGGGGTGATAGGACAATATGTCAGCTGGTTGACATGTCAGCTGGTTGACATGTCAGCTGGTTGACGTGTCAGCTGGTTGACATGTCAGTTGGTTGACGTGTCAGAGGCCAACGTGTCAGCTGGTTGACATGTCAGTTGGTTGACGTGTCAGCGGGGTGATAGGACAATATGTCAGCTGGTTGACATGTCAGCTGGTTGACATGTCAGCTGGTTGACGTGTCAGCTGGTTGACATGTCAGTTGGTTGACGTGTCAGCGGGGTGATAGGACAATGTGTCAGCTGGTTGACATGTCAGCTGGTTGACATGTCAGCTGGTTGACATGTCAGCTGGTTGACGTGTCAGCGGGGTGGTAGGACAACGTGTCAGCTGGTTGACATGTCAGTTGGTTGACGTGTCAGCGGGGTGATAGGACAACGTGTCAGTTGGTTGACATGTCAGTTGGTTGACGTATCAGTTGGTTGACGTGTTAGCAGGGCGATAGGCCAACATGTCAGCTGGTTGACAGTTCAGTTGGTTGACGTGTCAGTTGGTTGACGTGTCAGCAGGGCGATAGGCCAACATGTCAGCTGGTTGACATGTCAGTTGGTTGACGTGTCAGCGGGGCGATAGGCCAACATGTCAGCTGGTTGACATGTCAGTTGGTTGACGTGTCAGCAGGGCGATAGGCCAACGTGTCAGCTGGTTGACATGTCAGTTGGTTGACGTGTCAGTTGGTTGACGTGTCAGCAGGGTGATAGGCCAACATGTCAGCTGGTTGACATGTCAGTTGGTTGACGTGTCAGTTGGTTGACGTGTCAACAGGTCAGCTGGTTGACATGTCAGTTGGTTGACATGTCAGTTGGTTGACGTGTCAGCAGGGCGATAGGCCAACATGTCAGCTGGTTGACGTGTCAGTTGGTTGACGTGTCAGCAGGGCGATAGGCCAACATGTCAGCTGGTTGACATGTCAGTTGGTTTATGTGTCAGTTGGTTGACGTGTCAGCAGGGCGATAGGCCAACGTGTCAGCTGGTTGACATGTCAGCTGGTTGACATGTCAGTTGGTTGACGTGTCAGCGGGGCGATAGGCCAACGTGTCAGCTGGTTGACATGTCAGTTGGTTTACATGTCAGTTGGTTGACGTGTCAGCGGGGCGATAGGCCAACATGTCAGCTGTCCAACAGGTACATTTTCAGTTGGTCAAAGAGACTACGGGTCAGCCTGTCAATGGTTCAACGGGTCAGAAGAGCGATGGACTAGTGTCATCAAGTCAAGAACCTTGACGGGTCAACAAGTTGGCGGGTCAGTGGGTTGACAGATGAATGAGTCATTGGGTCATAAAGTCAACGGGTTGTCAGGTGTGCGCCTCATGCTACAAGCAGAGACATTTGACCCTAGTCAAATGCAAAACTACTGGAAAAACAGAAAATGTGAGGAGGGAAACCAGTCTGTGGCTCCACCTGGAAAACCATTCCTCTTTTGGGGTCTTCCCATTGTTGCACCTGATTAACAACCCCCTCTGCTAATGAACAGACCAGAGCAATATTCCAAAAGTTTACCTGACTTGGTACCAAGTTGAAGTGGTCCATTAATTGTTTGAACTGTGTATAAATGTTGTTTTCTGCAGGAGGAGAGGAATTTCTGATAATTTCATGTAAATGTTTGTTTGCAGAGATGAGAGCTGTAAGGCTCACAGGAGGTCTGGACCGGTGTTCTGGTCGGGTTGAAGTCCACCGTAACGGCAGCTGGGGGACGATCTGCGATAACTGCTGGAATCGGGACATGGCCTCCATGGTGTGCTCCATGCTAGGCTGCGGTGACGAGCCTGTAGCCTACACAGCCTTTAACCCCCCAATGGCCTTAGACCACGACGCTACTTCCTACTTCTACATGTGTAGATCCTTCAACCTCAGCCTGTGGCAGTGCAAGGAGTTCATCAATTCCAGCCACCTGTGTGCCTCGTCCAGACCTTCTGGACTCATCTGTAATGGTGAGAATAGAAAACTGATTCAGAATCTGGTTCTGGGCCTAGTCTTGGTCCTATTCTTGGTCCTGGTCCGGGTTCTGGTCTTGGTCTTGGCCATGGCCATGGTCCTGGCCCTGTTCCTGGTCATGGTCTTGGTCCTGGTCTTCGTCCTCATCTTCATTTTGGTCCTGGTCTTGATTCTGGTTGTGGTCCTCTTTTTGGTCCTGGTGCTGGTGCTGGTCTTGGTCAGGTCCTGGTCCTGGCCTTGGCCTTGGTCATGGTCTTGGTCATGGTCCTGGTCTAGGTCCTGGTACTGGTCCTCATCTTCATTTTGATCCTGGTCCTGGTCTTGATTCTGGTTGTGGTCCTCTTTTTGGTCCTGTGCTTGTCTTGGTCAGGTCCTGGTCCTGGCCTTGGTCATGGTCATGGTCCTGCTCCTGGTCCTCATCTTCATTTTGGTCCTGGTCTT
This sequence comes from Callopanchax toddi, assembly GCA_006937965.1. Lineage (NCBI taxonomy): Eukaryota > Metazoa > Chordata > Actinopteri > Cyprinodontiformes > Nothobranchiidae > Callopanchax > Callopanchax toddi. Next base: position 50,057 of record SSNR01000736.1, on the reverse strand, counting down.
GATTCTGGTTGTGGTCCTCTTTTTGGTCCTGGCGCTGGTCTTGGTCAGGTCCTGCTCCTGGTCTTGGTCCCTGGACCACAATTTGGTTTTGGTTCTGATTCTGGTTCTGGTTTTGGTTTTGATCCTAGCCCTGGCCTTGGTTTTGGTACCTGAACCTTATCTTTGGTCCTAGTCCTAGTCTTGGTCTTGGTTCTGGTCTTTGTGCTAGTCTTGTTCTTGTTCTAGGCCTTGGTTTTGGTCCTGATTCTGGTTCTGGTCTTGGTTCTGGTTCTAGTTCTTTTTTTTAGGCCCTAGTCCTGGTTTTTGTCTTGATCCTGCTTTTGGTCTTGATCCTGGTACTGGCCTTGGTTTTGGTCCTGACCATTGTCTTGGTCCTAGTCCTAGTCTTGGTCCTGGTCTGGGTTCTGGTCCTGGTTCTGGTCTTTGCGCTAGCCTTGGTCTTGTTCTAGACCTCGGTTTTGGTCCTGATTCTGGTTCTGCTCTTGGTTCTGGTTCTAGTCCTTTTTTGGTCCTAGTCCTGGTTTTTGTTTTGATCCTGCTTTTGGTCCTGATTCTGGTTCTGGTTCTAGTCCTTTTTTGGTCCTAGTCCTGGTTTTCGTTTTGATCCTGCTTCTGGTCCTGGTTGTGGTTCAGGAGGTCCATCTGTGTTGTGTTCTTCTGCAGGTTCTCTGGGTCTGGTTCCAGGAACTTCAGCTGATCTGGGTCTCGTCTCCAACTGGACCTACGGTAAATATCTGACACTTTCAGCAAGAAATGCTGATTCAGCAGGAAGTGATGTATATGATCTCATCCAGCTGTAACGACATCATCACCTCCATCAACACCATCAGCATCAGACGTCGCTCCGCCTCACGTCCTCCTCCTCAGCACCTTAACTCTGGCTCTGCTGCTCCTCGTCTTCATCATCATCAACGTGGTGCTGTGCTGGCTCTACAGGAGACACGGTGAGCCTGGTGCTGGTGGGCGGGGTCCTGTCTTGTTTCTAAGGTTGCGTTTGAAACGTCCACTCATCCACTATATGAGGCACAATATAGTGACTCGGCCATTTTGTAGCAGTGTTTTCATTCACTACATAGGGCCCTATAGAAACGTCACATGGTACGATAAAAGTCGTGTACAGACGCGGTACGCTACATCAGTAGAATAGACCATAATGTATTACAGGCTGGAACTCGTACATTGAGTTGGCGGAGTGCTTTTAGAGACTTTACACTTCCCCTACATGTTTTGGCAGAAACAAACAAACAGGTTTTCGTGTTCATCACCAGCTGATTCGACTCGATTCTTGTCTTTGTTCATGTGGCACACTGCTCAGGATCCGGTGCACATTGATGTGGAGATTGAAATGGTCCCTACCCCTATAGCACTGACTGACTGAGTAGTTCGAACACAGCTTTGATGACTGATGAATGTGGAGTGGTTTCAGGTTGGTAACAGGAAGTCCTGCATTAGTAAATCATAGAACTACATGACTCTCACTCAGAGTGGCAGACCGGGGTGGTGGTCCCCATTTTTAAGAAGGGGGACCAGAGGGTGTGTTCCAACTACAGGGGGATCACACTCCTCAGCCTCCCTGGGAAGGTCTACTCCAGGGTCCTGGAGAGGAGGGTCCGGTCGATGGTTGAACCTCAGATAGAAGAGGGTCAATGTGGTTTTGGTCCTGGTCCTGGAACTGTGGACCAGCTCTTTACCCTCGCTAGGGTGATGGAGGGGTCATGGGAGTTTGTCCAACCAGTCCACATGTGTTTTGTGGATTTGGAGAAGGCTTATGACCGTGTCCCCAGGGACACCCTGTGGGGGGCGCTCCAGGAGTACAGGGTGGATGGTCTTTTGTTAAGGGCCATTCAGTCCCTGTACCAGAGGAGTGAGTCTGGTCCTCACAGCCGGCAGTAAGTCGGACCTGTTCCCAGTGAGGGTTGGACTGGGCATGGGCAGGTTTGGGCATGTCCTGCCGGCAGGAGGCCCCCGGGTCGACCCAGGACATGATGGAGAAAGTACATCTTCAACCTGGCCTGGGAACACCTTGGGGTCCTGCTGGAGGAGCTGGTGGAAGTGGCTGAGGAGAGGACAGTCTGGGACTCCCTAGTTAGGATGCTGCCCCCACGACCCGGATAAGTGGAAGAAGACGAGATGAGACAAGAATGTAGTTTTCCAGTCGCAGCTTAGGCAGAACAGTGTTTCAGCCTGCCTTCTGATTGGTTAGGACTTCAACATCAGGACAGAAGGCACATCTGGGTTAAAGGCTCAGCAGGTTCAAACCTGACAGAATAATCAGCCAATCACATTGTAGAGTAGAGTTTTACACCTAGAGTCCTTGTAGCCTGTGGAGCCTGAGCTGTCAGCTGATGTTATTTGATAGCATCGTGTTGTGAGATCACTACAGTCGGGGGTTTTAGGTACGCTTGTTTAGCCTCTTTTTGTTCCCTTGTCACGTTGCTGGTTGTTGAATTGTGTTTACAGTAGTTTCAGTCTTTAGCTTCCTGTTAAGGGGAGCTGCATCTAGTTTGTTGACATGTAGCTGACCCTACACCGGGGTCACCAGAGGTCAACTCTTCCTCCATTTCTATGGATCTCCTCATGTCACAAGGAGCTGATAGAATCAGGGAGAAGATCTTCTGTTCTCATCAGACTGGCTGCTCTATCCAGTCTGAATGACGGAGTTAACGTGATGCACTTGAATGCACCATAACGTCTCCCTTCATGGTTACACGGTCGGTCAGACGTGTTGAAGTGTGGGTGGAGCTGAAGGTGTAGCATCACCTTCACTGGTGATTATAAATAGATGGTGTCTGATATATGATGATTAAATATAAAAATCACTGAACAAACAGCTGATGTAGCGTTTGGAAATAACTTAGTTATTTTAACTACACCCTCTTCAGATAAACATTAGAACTTATTTTTGGATTCTAATGAAAAGTGATAAACTGTCATTTAACCCTGATAATAGCTAATATTTATTGAAGGTATCTTTAGGTTCTTTGAAAGAGTACAGTGAATTGAAATACCTTATTAATAATGTGAAGCTCAGACCATAAAGATTGAACAACCATTTAATTTGAAAAACCTAAGAACACAGACAGATAAGACAGTGTAGCGTTATATAGGGGTAAAGTTGTATATATTGAAAATTATTATTATAATTATTCTCAATAATTAATAATAATAGTCAAAACCTCGTAAATTAGGGCACCACCCAGCGTTTTCTTTGGAAGGTAAGCTGAGACAACCTTGAATATTATCCTATTTGTATTTTATTGTTATTTATCATTTATCAGTCTGAATCTGAAAGAAGTAAGTTCGTTACCCATTTTCGATATGAAAACATAAAAATCACTGGAAGCCCATTTATGATTATATACGGATAAATTTATTTACAGAAACCTCAAAATGAACATGTTATAACAGCAACACAGCAAAGTTAGGAATTTGACTTTGTAACCAGTTCAAGTTATTGACGAGATGAATTATTGAGGTTAAATAAATATTAATGACTAATGTTTCAGAGTGAGAAATGGTTGCTAATGAAATTAAACTAAGTTATTGACCTATGAAAGGAAAAGGCTGATTAAGGGATTTTTAAAGGGGAATATGGATGAGAGATTTAGGTTTAGCTGGCTTTACCCAAACTGCATCATATTGCAATAACCACATAGGTTGATTGTCTCACCGAACCACTGAACTTGAATCCCCGAGATACGTTGAGGCCTGGACGGCTTTGTTTCCTCCAGCAGTCACAGTGGTTCCTGTTCCAGCTTGGAGAGAAGGCAGTCAGGGCATGAAACGCTCGATGGGTGACTCAAGTGTGGAAGGAGAACCAGAAGCTGATGGATGCAGATCTCCAGGATTTGGGCAAGCATGGACCTCTCTCTCATGGCAGGAGGATGTCTTCATGTTCAGTAGTTTTGCTTCAGATTAACGCCGTCTAACTTTTGGTTTCTAACGACGGATAAAAGAAAAATAAACTTTAAAACGTCTAAACTTGGTTGAGAAGAATGTAACGTGAAAATAAAAGAAAAGCTTAACGCCGAAAGTTTCTAAGACTTAAAGTCTAAGAGTGTTCTGTTGGAGTTCAGAGGCCTCATGTTGGAAAGCCTGGGTATCCTGACTCCCTGGGGTGGGAGCAGGCCAGGCTGGAGAGGTCATCAGGTCATCTGAGCAGAGAGCCGGAGCAAGAGAAGCAGCCAAGAGAAAAGCGAAGAGAGCAAGCAAGAGTCGAAGAGAAGAGAGCTAGCAGTTAGCGCCTTCTGGTTTTAAAGGGGCAGAGGTGGAGTCTGGTTCAGCCAATGGTGTGGTTGACTCCACCTTCATCTGCATAAAGGGGAAGTACTTAGGAGTGGCTTAAGGGGATTAACTTTTGATGAGAGGAATAAAGTTTCTAATCAATAAAATAAACCTTTACCACTTTTCTCTCTGAGACGTGATAAGTTATTCAGAATCACCTTTTAGACTGACTGCATCATGTTTATTCTAAGCATAGAAACACATTAAATCCCACATCAGATTAATCAGGGAAATCAGTTACTCTTAGCTTAAGGGTACATTAGACGGATAAACATTTCTAGTTTCTTGACTAGATTAGATTTAAAAGAGAAAAACACCCCTAGATATTTTGGTCTCATATTGATAAACAATATGAAAAGTCTTCAAGGAAAATTAACCAAAGAACTTTTACCTAAGTAAATCAAACAGGGAAAAATCAAACTTTATCTTGTAAACACATTTTAAAAGTAAACCTGTGGATATTCACATTTCTTTACCCCAACTTGGATCACACTGAAGTTTTATTTCATCTGAAGCCTGTGAGGGTGGAGAGAGGTTAGCATTTGATTCCCTGAAAAGACATTTAAATTCTTAAGGACAGGAGAGACAAAGGAATTCCTGGGTCTTTCCCCACTGGGTGAGAAAAGGTGGGGTGAGGGTCTTCTGGCTCCATTCCGTCTGTGCTTGTGATCGAAACTCCTTTTGATCACATCCTGAAAATTTGTTATTTGAACAAGCAATCACCAAGTTGTAAATTAGCATTCAGTCGTATCTGTCCTGTTACAGAAAGATGAAAGGGGGTTCTTCGACACCAAGGCAGGAATTTATGACCTCCTGAGGGGGAATCTGTTTGAAAGAGGGTGTGAGCTGGGGGAAAGAGTCAATTGTCACACACACATAATCCATTTCTTGATCTGGTTCATATAAACTTAGAAATAACGTATATTTCTGCTACAACAGTTTGAAAGTTTGATGTAAACACAATTAATATTCTTAAACATGTTGAGGATGTTAAAGATGGTTAAATGTGAGTTTTAACGGACCGTAGCATATGTTTAATGACTAGGGAAGTTAGTTAATTTAGTTAACCTAGTTGTGACTTTAAAGCGGCTCTCTGGATCATTTTTCTCTGTATCAAAGTTTTCTAAATGTTCTAAATGATATTTCAGGTCTAAACTATGATCTATGGGTTGAGTTCCACAACATCTGTCATTCTGATGAAGACCCTCCTTCCTCCTAGAGCCCCCTTTCCATTATTTCTTGCCGCCAACATTTTTCAGCCAATGAAATTCAAATGTCTGCATTCTCTCAACATGCATGCGCATTGACCAAACCTGTACCAGTAGGGGGCGCTGTCGTACAGGACGCTCCGTGTGTTTCTCTGCCGTCTCAGCCGTTCACTGAGGACTCACGGCTCATTTCTACTAAAAACCTACCCATTCTCCAGCTAAAGATGGATTTATTTTTATTTTTAAACCTTTCACCTCACAGAATGGCAAGGCTTGACAGGATTATGCGTTTATTTTGGTCAGAAAGTTCATCCAGGGCCGAGTCAAGTTCAGCTTCAGAGTCCAGCAGCAGCTCTCTGCTAACAGAGCTAATATCAGAAGCAGCAGGGACAGAGAGGCTCATCAGACCCTCGTAGTGTTGTTGGAATAATAATAATATGTGATTAAACCCTACACATTGAGCGGTACAGTTCATGTCCGAAGTATATGCGCCGCGTGCACGCGCACACACGCGACCGGACGCGCGTGTCGAGATGTTTTAAGGAGGAGCCTTTGGACGCTAGATTCAAAAACTGCTCTCTTGATGAAATCCTCCAGAGTGCGGCTTTAAGAGTCAATTTAGGGCTAATTTGAGTCTGGAATGGGATTTAGTTTTGGCTTAATTTAGTTTGAAATAATTAAGCTTTATCAAAGCAAAGCTCTCGATCAGAAAGTGGTGTTCGCTCACTGAAAGGTGGACACTCCTAGATCTGGCAGGCGTTGGTTTCTCCACGAGCTGAGGCTGGAGTCCCCAGACTCGGAGTGGTGGTCCTGGAAGGCGTGGCCACCGAGGACCTCGCCGGACAGTCCGTGGATACGTCCCGTCAGCAAGGGAGGCATCTCAGCAGGCATGCTGAAGTCATTTCTGATCAGTCCCCGTGGTGAGGGAGAGACTGAGAGGGAGAGACACAGCAGGTCTCTCAAGGCCTTGTTCAAAGCTGATGGAGGTTCAGCTAAGACTCTGAAGATAGCAGCTCAGCTACATTCAGGCTGTAGCTCAGACCAAGACTGAGACTGGCTTGTACCGGAACTGAATATTAGTTTTGAGATGAGTTATCTTAAATTCAACCAATCGGAAGATATTAAGTGTACTAATCAGAACTGAGTTAGTGGACTGTTGGATGGATCTGATTGGATAGGGGAACTGTGAGGGAGTTACCAACTCACATGACTTCCGCCCATTAAACACTCACATTATAAATGTAGAAACGCATGACATAGCAGAGAAGCATTATAACACTTTGAGTGTGTGGATGACCCTGAGCAGGAACACTACAGGAGACTGTTCTGTAAACAAGAGATTACAGTAGGAACACCAGTCTGTGGTGTTAAAGAAGAGACTTCTTTACAGAGAGTGTTTTATTAGACCAGCTAGTGTCCAGTTAAGGTCATCTGGGAGATGGACACCTGAAAGTGGACAGTTGGACACCTGTAGGGATCTTGATTCAGGTTAAAACATAATCCAAGAGTCATTGTATTCCAAGTTATTGGGAAAAAGATGGATTATTGTTGTGATGGTCAACAGAGGTCAAAGGTCAGAGGTTACAGCCTATTTGATGATGCTACACTAGTAAACTAGAGCCAACAATCAGAACTGGTTTGGTTCTGGTCCTCCTGCTGGTTTCTGAGGCTCTCAGAACTCTGAGGAGACCCGACTAATCAGACGTGGATCTCTTCACTCCCACTGTGTGTGTGTGTGTGTGTGTGTGTATGAGTTTGTGTGTGTGTGTTGTTTTTAATAAATGCTCCTTTTCATGATTCTCAGATCAAATTCTGCATTTTCCCACCTTAAAGTGATAATATGCAGTTTTGCTTGTTTTGGGCGCCCTCTGGTGTCCGTTTTAAATCACTGCATTACACAAGTTAGCATGTTGTTTCAGCTTCTAAACGCCTAAATCTACCTGTTGAAATGTCTCCTCAGCCTTCATAGCTTTCTACAGGAGCGGTTATTTACTCCTTCAAAGAAATCAGCTGTGTTCAAGCAGGGAGAGATGGGAAAATCAGGAATCATGAGCTAAAAACACTCCAGAGCTAGCATAACAGCTAGCCACATTGGGTTAGCCTAACCCTCGTGAGACACGTGACTTCCTGGGTACCGTGACGGCGACGGAGATCTTGCAATCGTGGTATTCTGGATCTAACCACCAGATGGGGCTAAGTGACTTTTCATTAACTCTGTAAAGAGTCAGATTAGCACAGACTGGCTCAAGGAGAAGATTTAAAAATATGAAAAAGTTGCATATTATCACTTTAAGGACATTCTTTTTTATCAAGAAGGAAAACATGAAACCCAAACTCAACAGGAACTGAAGAATGAAGATCTAAACGTTCGTTGTGCTTCCAGCTCCGCTCTGACCACATCCCATGGTTTTTACTGTAGTAAACGTTGTTTTTGTCTGTGAGCTTAAAGCAGTGGTTTTCTGGGTTATTTTATAGTGTTGCATTGTTCTCTAGTGTAATTCAATGCTATCTGTGTGATTTTTATAAAGAAAGGAGCCTTGATGCTTCTAATAGAAGCTTTAGAAGTTTCCCATCTGACACCTGAATTTGAAACAGCAGGACTCTCATTAGTATTCATGATATGCACAGCACTCGCTTCTGATTGGATGACAGAAACATCAATACTCCGCCCCCCGAAATGTCCGGAGATACTTTGGAAAGTGAAAGAGTGAAAAAGTTAAACTCAGGTAACAAAGAGCAGCTTCTAGTCTTTACTGAAGATTAGCTTTGAGGGAGCTGCTTCCTGATAAAACTCATTTCCTCAGTGTTTCTCCTCTTGTTCTCCTCTTGCTGTCTGTCAGCCACGCTCCCCTCCAAGGAGTGGGGGGGGGGGTCACGCAGCGTGGTGCTGACCGCGGCTTAAACATACACACACACACACACACACAGAGAGGGACTGGCCGTCACCGGCAGCTAGCCAGTCAGGTATATCCCCGAGTTGGCAACACTGCGTCAACAAAAACCAAAGCTAGCAGCTGGGCGGACCGAAAGGCGTTACCGTCTCAGCCAATACATGTTGTGACGTCAAACCGGGCACAAATGCAGATCTGCAGTTTTTAGTTTTGTTTCTTACAGATTTTGTTTTTTCTAAATAACCAGGGAACAGAGAGTCTTCATGTTTGGCCAACATGACAGGCTCAGGGGGACCTGTTAGAAACTATGAAGACCTGAAAAACATGGATTCTGACTAAACCACCCCTTTAAGGATTCTAGGAAGAAATGAACCTGTTTGATCTGATTCAGTGGTTTGAGGTTTCTAGACTGTGTAGAGGAAATAGACGTTATTTCTGAGTTTATACGGACCCGATCAAGAAATGGATTATGTGTGTGTGACAATTGACTCTTTTCCCTCCCAGCTCACACCCTCTTTCAAACAGATTCCCCCTCAAGAGGTTGTAAATTCCTTTCCTGCCGAAGAACCTCCTTTCATCTTTCTGTTGAGGAAAGATAATACTGAATGTTAATTTACAACTTGGTGATTTACAATCCTATGGCCAAATGTCTTATCAGCTTGATACTCGTCAATAAGAAGGCAGACTCTGTGGCTCTTGACACCCTGATGGAAACCATCACCCCACCGTTTCTTCCCCAGATGAAAGGCTTAAGGAATGTCTTTGTCTTTGACGAAGACCCTGGAATATGCTTACAACTTAAATATGTTTCAAGAAATTGAATCTAACATATCTTACCTTCACAGGTTCCAGATGAAATAAAACTTCAGTGTAATCCAAGTTGTGGTAAAGAAATGTTAATATCCACAGGTTTACTTTTAAAATGTGTTTACCAGATAAAGTTTAATTTCCCTTGATGACTTTTAACTACTTTTAGATCTCTACTGCATATGCTTTCTTTAGTTAATTTTCCTTGAAGACTTTTCATATTGTTTATCAATATGATACCAAAATATCTATGGGTGTTTTTCTCTTTTAAATTTAATCTAGTCAAGAAACTAAAAATGTTTATTAGTCTAATGTACTCTTAATACAGTGGTTCCCAAACTTTTTCTTCTGGGCCCCCCTTAATTTTACACATTTTTTCCCGTGCCCCCCCTCTCACACACACACGTGCACACATGCACGCACGTGCCCACACACATACACACACAAACACTGCGAACAGACAAATCTCATTTTCAAACTCCATTAGAGGTTATTTCACATCAAACCTTTGAGATCTGAACAAGTAAAAGTAACTGCATTTAACTACATGTTAAAATAAACTTCAACCTTTTCTTTAAAACAACAAACTAAACACTTTTACAGCTCAGTAGAAACTTTAAAAATGCCTCAGTGCAAAATGGGTTTTAAAAATGACAAATTCCCTGAGAAAATGAAAATAACAAATGTAAAGGTTTATTTTTACTTTAAAACATTGTTCTCTCATCTTCAGCGACTGGTGTGAGCGGCTTGTTGCTGCAGGTCTCTTTGTGTTGAGTTGTCCTCCAAACAGTGTCCTGTGTGCCATTTGAGAATAAAATAGATGGGGGGGGTGTCTGTGGAGGTTCGGATCCGGCACTGCACGTTCAAGGTCGCGTGCGCTCGTTACTGAATCGTCCAGACTCATGCGCTCCGTCAGTGCGCACGAGGTGCCCAAACGCGTCTTTGCGCATGGGGAGCTTTGCGGTCCGATCACTCAGCCCGTGATCAGATGCTGATTTTAACTACACTTCCTGTTGTGGTGGCTCTGAAGCTCTCATGAGCGTTCAGGCTATGAAGACTGGTTGACACGCACAAGCTGCGCCAGCAGGCAAACAGAGCTATCCAAACCATTCACCTCCCCGAGAGGAGTTGCACATCAGCGCCAGGTTCTCCCCTGAGTGTCTCAATAAAAAAATATGTGCACCCCTCATTTCTCTCTCTTTTTCTCGTGATCTCATAATAATGTTAATATTATAACCGGTGTTCCGCACGGCGCTGCACTGCAACCTGGTCACGCCCACCTGCAGCTCTGAGCGCGCTGCGGTGAGTCAGACACACTCAGACCATCTCCCCACAGGGGAGATTAGGGGGGACAGCAAAGCAGAGGCAAGGTCAATCTCACCCATCCACCCCAGATAACCCTGCCTAGCACTCAAAAATAAATATTTTTTTAATTAAAAAAAATTTTTTTTAATTAATAACTGAATAAATCATCCTGCGCCCCCCCTGCGCCCCCCAGTTTGGGAACCACTGTCTTAAGCAAAGAGTAACTGATTTCTCTGAATAATTTGATGTGGGATTTAATGTGTTTCTATGCTTGGAATAAACATGATGCAGTCAGTTTAAACATGTGATTCTGAATAACTTATCAAGTTTCAGAGAGAAAAGTGGTAAAGATTTATTTATGTAGCTTAGAAACTTTATTCCTCTCATCAAAAGTTAAAATCCCCTTAAGCCACTCCTAAAGTACTTCCCCTTTATGCAGATGAAGGTGGAGTCAACCACACCATTGGCTGAACCAGACTCCACCTCTGCCCTTTAAAACCAGAAGGCGCTAACTGCTAGCTCTCTTGCCCTGCTCTTCAGCTAGCTCTTGCTCTAACTCCTCTTGTTAGCAACTCTATTGTCTTCCTGCTCAGATGACCTGATGACCTCTCCAGCCTGCTCCCCTCCCAGGGAGTCAGGATACCCAGGCTTTCCAACATGAGGCCTATCCAGAAGAACAGACTCTTAAAACTTTAGTCTTAGAAACTTTTGGCGTTAAGCTTTTATTTTATTTTCACGTTACATTCTTCTCAACCAAGTTTAGACGTTTTAAAGTTTATTTTTCTTTATCCGTCGTTAGAAACCAAAAGTTAGACGGCGCGTTATCTTGAAAATTAAATGCCTCCTCATCCCTGCCTGATGACGTCTTTCCACAAACCTGCTTGTCAAAACCATCGGAGACCCCGAAGCCTCTCCATTCAGCATCCGTAGCCTGCCACCTTCAGAACCATGAGTTACCCACTGGAGCCGTCCTTGGACCGAGACCGACTTCCAAAGGATAACAGAGAACCACTGTTATCCCCTTGGGACCTACGACGTGTGTCTACAGAAAGATGGTATCCCGGGAACTCATCTCCAGAAGTTCGGTGAAGTTGATTTCACTTTGTGTGGCTATGAACTAATGATGCACCTTGATAACAAGCAGATTCAGGTTGAACCTAAAACTCTCATCCATCCATCCTCCTTAAAATCCTTTAATCTTCAATTTCCCTTCATAGGCCAATAAATTAGCTTAATTTCATTATTAAACCATTTCTCACTCTGAAACACTAGTCATTAATATTTATTTAACCTCGATAATTCATCTCGTCAATAACTTGAACTGGTTACAAAGTCGAATTCCTAACTTTGCTGGTTGCTTGTTATAACATGTTCATTTTGAGGTTTCTGTAAATAAATGTATCCATATATAATCATAAATGGACTTCCAGTGATGTTTGCATGTTTTCATATCGAAAATGGGTAAAGAGCTTACTTCTTTCAGATTCAGACTGATAAATGATAAATAACAATAAAATTACAAACCAGACAATATTCAAGGTCGTCTCAGCTGTCCTTCCAAAGAAAACGCTGGGTGGTGCCCTAAATTACGAGGTTTTGACTATTATTATTCATTATTAATAATAATAATATTCAATATATACAACTTTACCCCTATATTACGCTACAACTGATTCTGTTTGACCAGATGTGGTCGTATGAAATGAAGTCTCTTTGTTTCTACAGCCTTGTTGCTCCAGCAGACGCGCTCCAACAAGCGACCCCCCAGTGACGCCCAGATGACCCTGAAGGATTCAGTCAGTCTGGTTAAATTCACTGAGAAGAGTAAGAGCCCTGAGTGTTTATGGAGGGTTTACAGGCTGAGAAGCTCCTCCAGTCCAACAGATGTGTGTTTGTGTTTTAGAGGAGAAGTCCAGCCCCAGGACTGCTGCTGATGCTCACTATGAGCAGAGCCAGCTGAGAGCTTTATCCACCTTTCACAGTGAGACGCCTCCTTCTCACAGTTCTGTGGTTGCACATCTTTGCATTTTGCAGTGAGCTTACAGGATGTCCTGATTAAATCTTGTGTTGCAGATTCTCAGCGATACAGAACCGACCTGAACCCTTTGATGAGGCCTTCAGGTCTCAACAGCCTCAGTGAGTCTCAAACACTCAGACTTTTCAGATCACAAGTTAACAGGATGAAGAAAAGGGAGAATAAACGAGTTGGTTTGAATAACAATTTAAAATCTCTAGGTTCTGAAGTTCCAAACAAAGTGATGGGAGCGCCTACAAACTATAAACTAGCATCTTTAGACCCTCAGTATTCCAGAGTATCAAGGATCTCTGAGGACTCATTTGAGACCTCCAGCACCTCCTCTGCTGAATGCTACGAAAACGTGAACCCAGTTTATGACCCGGTGAATCCAGGTAGGTCCCACAGCTCCATCCTTCATTTATCTGTGATCTCAAGACAAGACTAAACACTGAATCAGAACCAGGACACTGAGGAGGAGGAGGAAGGTGCAGCTTGTCAGAGGAGAGGAATCATTCAATCCATTTTTCTGTCACAAACACTTTGCTCCTACAGAACCAGACCAGGCCTTGAACCCTCAGCTGTACTGGAACACTCCCTTCCCATTGGGACTGGAAGCAAACCAGCAGTCTTCAGGTAAAGGTCACCAGATGTTGTATGATGGGTGAAGAGCAGCTGACCCTGCTTTTGATCCATGGACTGGTCTCATGTCAAACAAAATGTTTAAGAGCTGGTATAAAACCACATTTAAGACCAGACTGGATGGTTGGGACCTCTGGTGTAGAGGATTTCTGAGTGATACTTCTGGTGTTTTGGTCTGTAGATGATGAAGACTACTGCCCTGTGAGCCCTGACTGAAGATCTAAAGATGATGATGTTCAGGAACCCTGAGAGAAGACAGAAGAAACGTGGACCTTAAGATCAACGGAGTATTTCGTTCTAAAAATATGGAAAACTTTAGTTCAAGAGGATTTATGTATAGATTTAAAGGGTTTAGAACTGGTCTCCTGGGTGGAACCGGACCTGGTCCAGTCCAGTGTTCCCCTCTGCTGTAGAGCAGCTCTGAATTCACAAAGCTGCAGAGGATAAAACAAAGAAACCTGTGAACAACTTCTAATAAAATATTTGGTTCTGGAACAGATTGGATCCAGTTACAGCCATTAGAGTGTCTTTGTTTCTGATGGTAAATGGCTTGTATTTATAGAGCGCTTTCTACAGTGCAGAACACCCCAAAGCGCTGTACAACACAACCAGTCACTCACACCCTGGTGGTGATAAACTACGTTGTAGTCTCAGCTGCCCTCGGACACTCTGACAGAGGTGGGGACGCCATGCACCGGTGCCCTTCCAAGTCCCTCTGACCACCACCAGTAGGCGAGTTGGGTGAAGTGTCTTGCCCAAGGACACAACAACAATCTAACCCAGCCGGAGCTGGGGATCAAACCGGCGACCCTCCAGTTACCAGACCGGCCACTCTACCAACTGAGCTAATGCTGCCCCAAAACAGGAGGCAAGATCAGATACAGAACCAGTAGGACCAGCAGGACCTGGGTCCAGGTACAGAACCAGCAGGACCTGGGTCCAGGTACAGAACCAGTAGGATGGACCAGCAGAACCCAGGTCCACATGATCAATATCTGTTACAGGTTTTACTGAAGATTGAAGTTAAATTTCTGGCTGCAGCGTCCAACATGAAGCTTGTTGGGGGGGGGGGGGGGGGGGGGGGGGGGGGGGGGGGGGGGGTAGAGGATGAGTATTCACATACAAAGGGCCACAGGGGTCATGCTAATAAACGTATGCTGTTGCCCCTTTAATTAAATTAAATGTTTTCATTTTGGATAATCCATTTATTTGTGATGCGACAACTGTGACTGCAAAATCAAACATTGATCCAGTCCTTTACTTGACCCACAAGCATCTCAGTTTCAGTCTCCCATTGAGGCAAATTACAGATAAAAGTGACAATGACAAATGTCGATATAGTTTTTACAAACATTGTGTCCAAGTCCTCATAATCAGCTGATTATTTGTTTCTGCAGGTTTAAAAATATATTTATTATTTTTTCCCCACCTTGTTAAGGAAAATGCATTTGCCATTATTTTATTTTATGGACCTGTACAGCACTTAGGGTGAGTAAAGAGGTGTATAAATAAAGTTTGATTGATCATTAAATGTGTCTGATAAACCTACCTTCAACAGACTGGAGGCTTTAGAGAGCAGAATCCTGACCAAGATGGCGGCTGGATTGACGCATTTTGAATGAGCAGTAGTGAAGGAGGGCCACACGAAGTCCGTACCACTGGAATCATCAGGAGCGAAATGGTTCCTCCAAAAACGAACTGAATAACTACGAACAAATAAATCATGAGCTTATTCTCTGGTTTAGTTTCAATAAATGTAATAAACTGTTATAGTGCACGCTAGAAAAACACGTTTAAATTAGTTTCTGAGAAACTAAACCAAGAACTAAATTTCCCATGATGCCCCGGGAGGTCCGCCGTCAAATGAGTTCGTGTGACACAAGCGGTGTATGTTTTCTCTTTATCGGCGTGCTGCTGCTCGGACTGGACTGTGGTTGACAGAAACTATTTAAAAGCTAATTATTAAACTCTTTAAAGTCATGGCTGCGTCTAACTACTCCCTGAAGGTTAACCGGAACCTCCTGGACCCGAACTTTGAGAGCTACAGGTTGTCTCTGGACCCGATCCCGACCTACAGCGTCCCGCTGGAGGATGGTGAGGAGAGTTAGCATGTAGGCTAGCTGTCTTTTTAAACAACTCGTCGTTGATTCAACTCATAAATACAAAGACAGGCTAGCATCAAATCTCACTCTTATTTCATCAGTCCAACAGAATGAGTAGCATTCAAGAAGGGAAACGCAAAAACAAAAGAAAGTTTCCTATAAAAATACAAAGTGCATCCACATTATTCACACCACAACACAGACCTGTTTATAAAACCAGGCCCACTTAAAATGAGTTTTAAAAAGTCACCAAACAAAAAACCACTTTTGTGACGGTTTGTCCATTTTGACTCTACACTCATAGAAACTTATTCAGTTTGTTTAAACTTTTCTGAATTGAAATGACGTTTTGGCATTTCATTGTGACTGATGGTCTGGATGTCATTCTGTAAAACCTTTAAACTGGTAAATATGAATGAACTGTTAAACAGACTTGTGTCATTTTCAAAACGTTTCCTTTGTATTTCAGCTGTAGACGAGTTGAAACTGAAGGATTCTCAGTACACTCTGGAACACATGCGTGCGTTTGGCATGTACAACTACCTGCATTTAGACCAGTGGTACGAAGACAGTGTTCTGTTCATAGACTGCAAAGGACGAGTTCTCAGTCTCACAGTGACGTTGGTAAGATCTCAGAACTTTCTTCATTTTTATGTACATATTCCTGGTAGCAGCGTATTTGAAGTAAAACATGTAGTTCCAAACACCGGACCCTGTGGGATTCCATATCAAACTTAATTTACCTGGTAAATAGAAAAAATGACATCATCAAGATGTAAAAGTCACTTCAGTCCACAGGTGAGTTTAAAAACAACACAGCTAATTTATGGTACAAATAAATCTTTGTTGAATTAGTTTTTTAGCAGAGGGAGAGAGAAAGGGGAGAAACTTGTGTGTATGTGTGAGAAGCACAGGGTCTGATAGTGTGACAGCACTAGGTGACCCACATGGGGCGGCGTGTGGCTCAGTTGGTAGAGTGGCCGGTCTGAGGGTCCCCTGCTCTGTCAGTGTGTCCCAGTGCAGCTGAGGCACCATCAGTGTGTGAATGTGAGTGTGCATGGGCGAATGACTGTTGTGTTGTACAGCGCTTTGGGGAGTGTAGAAAGCGCTCTATAATTACACACCATTTACCATTTAGATGAAACTGGGACTGTATCACTGGGGGACGTCTTGGTCCAACAAATATAATAATGGCTAAATACATCTGATTCTGATTTAAACCTATAAATGAATGAATCAGATTGATGGTCTGTGTGTGAATCCAGGACACAGCCCTGGGGAAACCAAAGGAGGTGTATCGTGTCCCTGCAGCAGAGTCCACTCAGCGTGATGACCTCCTGTGCCCCTCCCTCAGCCTCACCTCAGCCACTTGGGCGGCGCTGTCCAATGGCAGTGGCCGATTAGACCTCCTCCGCACCGGCAAGAGAGGAGCCAGCTATCACACCCAGTGGGAGGTAGGAGATCCTCTATGACCAAATGTTCTGCTGCTTCCACGATCTTCCAGAATCAATTAACGTGCAGTCAGACACCACTTCCCCATCTGAGAAAACACTAAGTTTAAAACAGAGGGAGTAAATTGGAGCAGAAGGGGTGTCTGAAAGCCTCCATGGTGTGTTTGTGTGATGGATTATTTCTGATTTTACTTCCAAGAACAAAGAAGGAAAGAAGTTTCAGCCCATCAGCATAAAATATTTTCAAGTGTTCTTGTCACATAAAGAATCAACAAACCACTAAATGTTTCAAACTGTCAGGATTTTAGTAGTGATGAGACCCAAAGGTACAGGCAACTGCAGCAAGAGGCTGGCAGCTAAAACCCAACAACAGTTTAAAGCCATACTCAGTAGCCAGGTAAACAGTGTAGCTTTTAACGGTTTTTTAAAGCCTCTTAACAACGTTCCAACATAGTATAGCCATAAATATATTGTGGAGATTAAAAACCCCCCGAAAGAAATCAATAAAGTAGTTGTCCCGCAGTTCTCTAAAAACTTCAGCCAATCCTATCGTTTGGACCGAACGATAGGATTGGACAATCCAGCTGTCTGTCTGCCGCATTTCCTCACTGCTTGGATTGGCATTAATCCGGCCGGACACATTTTGGGGCAGAACATCCCGGAAGTGAAAGTGAAAGTAGAAGTAGGACAGAGAGCCGGCGGGTGATTCCATTTTAAGATAAAAATACCAGAGTCCCCCCAAAAACACCTTTTCAGCTAGCAGAAAACTAAAAACGTTTGGAGGTGAAAAGAGGAAAAGCTGGGGGAACGTTTCTACGGCTGGAGTTAGACTCTGCTTTGTTATCATCGCAAAACGGAGTCCCATGTCCGCGGGAGGCTGGCGTACCGATTATACCCGACGGGAGGGGTGAGCGCTCCGAGTCGTGTTTCTGTAAACTAGCTAGGAGACCTAGCTTGTTTACCTGGCTACTGAGTATGGCTTTAATGGAGAAGAACAGAAGAACATGGCTACGGGCATGGAAATGATGAGGATCTGAGCAGGACTGAATGAAGCCAAGGTCTAGTGAGGCGAGGAGCATCAGGTGGATTAACTAATGTAGGACAGGTGAGCTGAAGGAAAACTCCTAAACACAGAACATGACATCAACCAGTACTAGTTACCACACATCAACCAGTTCTAGTTACCACACATCAACCAGTTCTAGTTACCAGAAATTAACCAGTTCTAGTTACCACACATCAACCAGTTCTAGTTACCAGATATTAACCAGTTCTAGTTACCACACATCAACCAGTTTTAGTTACCAGATATTAACCAGTTCTAGTTACCACACATCAACCAGTTCTTGTTACCACACATCAACCAGTTCTAGTTACCAGATATTAACCAGTTCTAGTTACCACACATAAACCAGTTCTAGTTACCACACATCAACCAGTTCCAGTTACCACACATCAACCAGTTCTAGTTACCACACATCAACAAGTTCTAGTTACCACACATCAACAAGTTCCAGTTACCACACATCAACTAGTTCCAGTTACCACACATCAACCAGTACTAGTTACCACACATCAACTAGTTCCAGTTACCACACATCAACCGGTACTAGTTACCACACATCAACCGGTTCTAGTTACCACACATCAACCGGTTCTAGTTACCACATATCAACTAGTTCCAGTTACCACACATCAACTGGTTCTAGTTATCACACATGAACCGGTTCTAGTTACCAGATATTAACCAGTTCTAGTTACCACACATCAACCAGTTCTAGTTACCAGATATTACCCAGTTCTAGTTACCACACATCAACCAGTTCTAGTTACCAGATATTAACCAGTTCTAGTTACCACACATGAACCAGTTCTAGTTACCAGATATCAACCAGTTCTAGTTACCAGATATTAACTAGTTCTCGTTACCACACATCAACCAGTTCTAGTTACCAGATATTAACCAGTTCTAGTTACCACACATGAACCAGTTCTAGTTACCAGATATTAACTAGTCCTAGTTACCACACATCAACCAGTTCTAGTTACCAGATATTACCCAGTTCTAGTTACCACACATCAACCAATTCTAGTTACCACACATCAACCAGTTCTAGGTACCAGATATTGACTAGTTCTAGGTTCCAGATATTAACTAGTTCTAGTTACCAGATATTAACCAGTTCTAGTTACCAGATATTAACCAGTTCTCTTTACCACACATCAACCAGTTCTAGTTACCCGACATCAACCAGTTCTAGTTACCCGACATCAACCAGTTCTAGTTACCACACATCAACCAGTTCTAGTTACCAGGTATTAACTAGTTCTAGTTACCAGATATTAACCAGCGCTAGTTACCAGATATTAACCAGTGCTACTTACCAGATATTAACCAGTTCTGGTTACCAGATATTAACTAGTTCTAGTTACCAGATATTAACCAGTTCTAGTTACCAGATATTAACCACTTCTTCTTACCAGATATTAACAAGTTCTACTTATCAGATATTAACTAGTTCTAGTTTCCAGATATTAACTACTTCTAGTTACCAGATATTAACCACTTCTAGTTACCAGATATTAACTGCTTCTAGTTACCAGATATTAACTACTTCTAGTGACCAGATATTAACTAGTTCTAGTTACCAGATATTAACTAGTTATAGTTACCAGATATTAACCAGTTTTAGTTACCAGATATTAACCAGTTCTAGTTACCAGATATTAACCACTTCTAGTTACCAGATATTAACTACTTCTAGTATCCAGATATTAACCACGTCTAGTTACCAGATATTAACCAGTTCTAGTTACCACACATCAACCACTTCTAGTTACCAGATATTAACCAATTCTAGTTACCAGATATTAACTACTTCTAGTTACCAGATATTAACTTCTTCTAGTTATGATATTAACCAGTAGTAGTTACCAGATATTAACCAGTACTAGTTACCAGATATTAACCAGTACTAGTTACCAGATATTAACTACTTCTAGTTACCAGATATTAACCAGTACTAGTTACCAGATATTAACCAGTACTAGTTACTAGATATAACCAGTACTAGTTAGCAGATATTAACCAGTACTAGTTACCGTAAATTAACCAGTTCTAGTTACCAGATATTAACTACTTCTAGTTACCAGAAATGAACTAGTTCTAGTTACCAGATATTAAAAACTTCTAGTTACCAGATATTAACGTGTTCTAGTTACCAGATATTAACCAGTTTTAGTTCCAGATGTTAACCAGTTCTAGTTACCAGATATTAACCAGTTCTAGTTACCACACATCAACCACTTCTAGTTACCAGATATTAACCAGTTCTAGTTACCAGATATTAACTACGTCTAGTTACCAGATATTAACTACTTCTAGTTACCAGATATTAACCAGTACTAGTTACCAGATATTAACCAGTACTAGTTGCCAGATATTAACTACTTCTAGTTACCACATATTAACCTGTACTAGTTACCAGATATTAACCAGTACTAGTTACCAGATATTAACCAGTTCTAGTTATCAGATATTAACCAGTTCTAGTTATCAGATATTAACCAGTTCTAGTTACCAGATATTAACTACTTCTAGTTACCAGATATTAACTACTTCTAGTTACCAGATATTAACTACTTCTAGTTACCAGATATTAACCAGTTCTAGTTACCAGATACAGTGGGGTAAAAAAGTATTTGGTCAGCCACCGATTGTGCAAGTTCTCCCACTTAAAATGATGTCAGAGGTCAGTAATTTTCATCATAGGTACACTTCAACTGTGAGAGACAGAATGTGAAAAAAAATCCATGAATTCACATGGTAGGATTTTTAAAGAATTTATTTGTAAATTAGGGTGGAAAATAAGTATTTGGTCACTTCAAACAAGGAAAATCTCTGGCTCTCACAGACCTGTAACGTCTTCTTTAAGAAGCTTTTCTGTCCTCCACTCGTTACCTGTATTAATGGCACCTGTTTGTACTCATTATCTGTATAAAAGACACTTGTCCACAGCCTCAAACAGTCAGACTCCAAACTCCACTATGGCCAAGACCAAAGAGCTTTGGAAGGACACCAGGAAAAGAATTGTAGACCTGCACCAGACTGGGAAGAGTGAATCTACAATAGGCAAGCAGCTTGGTGTGAAAAAATCAACTGTGGGAGCAATTATCAGAAAATGGAAGACATACAAGACCACTGATACTCTCCCTCGATCTGGGGCTCCACGCAAGATCTCATCCCGTGGGGTCAAAATGATCATGAGAACGGTGAGCAAAAATCCCAGAACCACACGGGGGACCTGGTGAATGACCTGCAGAGAGCTGGGACCAAAGTAACAAAGGTCACCATCAGTAACACACTACAACGGCAGGGAATCAAATCCTGCAGTGCCAGACGTGTTCCGCTGCTGAAGCCAGTGCGTGTCCAGGCCCGTCTGAAGTTTGCCAGAGAGCACATGGATGATACAGCAGAGGATTGGGAGAATGTCATGTGGTCAGATGAAACCAAAGTAGAACTTTTTGGTCTAAACTCAACTCGTCGTGTTTGGAGGAAGAAGAATACTGAGTTGCATCCCAAGAACACCATACCTACTGTGAAGCATGGGGGGGGGGAAACATCATGCTTTGGGGCTGTGTTTCTGCTAAGGGGACAGGACGACTGATCCGTGTTAAGGAAAGAATGAATGGGGCCATGTATCGTGAGATTTTGAGCCAAAACCTCCTTCCATCAGTGAGAGCTTTGAAGATGAAACGTGGCTGGGTCTTCCAACATGACGATGATCCCAAACACACTGCCCGGGCAACAAAGGAGTGGCTCCGTAAGAAGCATTTGAAAGTCCTGGAGTGGCCTAGCCAGTCTCCAGACCTCAACCCCATAGAAAATCTGTGGAGGGAGTTGAAAGTCCGTGTTGCTCAGAGACAGCCCCAAAACATCACTGCTCTCGAGAAGATCTGCATGGAGGAATGGGCCAAAATACCAGCTACTGTGTGCAAACCTGGTAAAGACCTATAGTCATCGTTTGACCTCTGTTACTGCCAACAAAGGTTATGTTACAAAGTATTGAGTTGAAGTTTTGTTAGTGACCAAATACTTATTTTCCACCCTAATTTACAAATAAATTCTTTAAAAATCCTACCATGTGAATTCATGGATTTTTTTTTCACATTCTGTCTCTCACAGTTGAAGTGTAGCTATGATGAAAATTACTGACCTCTGCCATCATTTTAAGTGGGAGAACTGGCACAATCGGTGGCTGACCAAATACTTTTTTGCCCCACTGTATTAACTACTTCTAGTTACCATATATTAACTACTTCTAGTTACCAGATATTAACCAGTACTAGTTACCAGATATTAACCAGTACTAGTTACCAGTCATTAATCTTTTGTTAGTGTATTTTCTTTTTAGTTTTTAATGTATGTATTTAATAATCTGGGTTAATGGATCCTGTTGTAGGGTTTTTTTTTTTAATTTGAATCTTTACTAATCGTCTCTGTTTATTGATCCGTCTTTCATTTCTTTTCATTCCTGTCGTAGTGCCTGTTCAGTGAGGTCATCGGCGAGCCCTTTACCATCCTCCACAGCGTGTCTCACAGCCATTCTGGTGTTCATGCCGTGGAGGTCCTATTGCTCCGCCTTCAGAAGGACTCTGAGGAAACCACGGGGAGTGGATTCTTTGTGGGTCTGGAGTGGATCACAGTCCAGAACTCTGCAGGAACTGGTGGGTTTTGACCTTTTCTCCTACTATGTTTCTTTGCTTAAGATCGGATTAAAAATCTGAAGCAACCAGCAGCAGGAAGGTTTCATTTAGTTCCTGACCTTCACTGAAAACAGATATATTTTAGATTAAATCCAAGAAGCACTCTGTGTCTTGTTTCCTGGATTTGAAGGTGCTGCCTGCTTTACCTTCTTGTAAATAATAATAATACATCAGTTTTATAAAGCGCTTTTTAGGTCGCTCAAAGACACTTTACAGAGTTGCATCATTCATTCTCACTCTGGTGGTGTAAACTACGACTAACATCTGTAGTCTCAGCTGCCCTGGGGCAGACTGACAATAGTCATTAAATAGTTTTAATCTGAGTCTTTGTTGATGTGCTCACCTGTCTGCACTTCTACATTTACAATACGGTCAGAACTCACACAACTGCTTCACAATTCAGGCAGCTACCAATCAGGACCAATCAGAACCAGTCCTCAGTGGGAGAAGAAGAATCCTAGTTCCTGGTTTGACCTTACTGTTATGGAGGAGTCCGAGTGCCAAAAAGATCCCAGGAGCCCTGTTGACCCTGGTAGGATCCTATGGTAATTGTCCTAGGTGAGGGATGAGACAAAGAGAAGACCTTTCATGAGTCAAACATCAGAGTACCAGAGTACTAGTACCATCCTGGAGGGTTTGGGGTGGTGGGCGAGCACCTGGTGGTGGTTTGGCAGACGTTAACTTAGGATGTGTGTTCATTCTCAAAACTATTCATTTAAATCAGTGGTTTCCAAACTGGGGGGCACAGGATGATTTATGTTTAAGTGAATGCTAGGACACTGCTTGGACAGGTTTCGATGGGCGATCACAAAAACACTAAGCAGATCTGCAGCAACAAGCTGCACACCAGTCATTGAGAAAATGAGAGAATACATATTTTTATTTAGTAAAAATAAACTTTTACATTTTTATTTTAATTTTGTCAGGGAGGTTTTCATGTTTTAAAACCCATTTTGCACAGAGGCATTATGTGGAGTTTTATTGAGCTGTTAACGTGGTTAGTTTGTTGTTGCAACCTGTAGTTTAATGCAGTTTAGTTTGAGTTGTGAAATAAGGGAGCGCGAGTGTGTGTTTGTGTGTGTGTGTGTGTGTGTGTGTGTGTGTGTGTGTGTGTGTGTGCGTGCGCGTGGGGTGGGTGGGTGGTTGCACAGGAAAAAATTTGTAAAACCAAGGGGGGCCAGAAGAAAAAGTGGGAACCACTGATTTATATGATAAATAGCCTGAATTTATAGAGCGCTTTCTAGAGAGTTCTTGACTCCCCAAAGCTCTTCACAACACAACAGTCGTTCACACTCTGGTGGTGATCAACTACGTTGTAGCTTCAGCAGCCCTGGGGTGCACTGACAGAGGTGGGGATGCCATGCCCTGACACCACCAGGTCCCTCCGACCTCCACCAGGTCCCTCCGACCTCCACCAGGTCCCTCTGACCACCACCAGGTCCCTCTGACCACCACCAGGTTCCTCTGACCTCCACCAGGTCACTCTGACCACCACCAGGTCCCTCTGACCTCCACCAGGTCCCTCTGACCACCACCAGGTCCCTCTGACCACCACCAGGTCCCTCTGACCACCACCATGTCCCTCTGACCACCAGGTCCCTCCGACCACCACCACGTCCCTCTGACCACCAGGTCTCTCTGACCACCACCAGGTCCCTCTGACCACCACCAAGTCCCTCTGACCACCACCAGGTCTCTCCGACCACCACCAGGTCCCTCCGACCTCCACCAGGTCCCTCTGACCACCACCAGGTCTCTCCGACCACCACCAGGTCCCTCCCACCTCCACCAGGTCCCTCTGACCACCACCAGGTCCCTCTGACCTCCACCAGGTCCCTCTGACCTCCACCAGGTCCCTCTGACCACCACCCAGTCCCTCTGACCTCCACCAGGTCCCTCTGACCTCCACCCGGTCCCTCTGACCACCACCAAGTCCCTCTGACCACCACCAGGTCTCTCCGACCTCCACCAGGTCCCTCCGACCTCCACCAGGTCCCTCTGACCTTCACCAGGTCTCTCTGACCACCAGGTCTCTCCGACCACCACCAGGTCCCTCTGACCTCCACCAGGTCCCTCTGACCACCACCAGGTCCCTCTGACCACCACCAGGTCCCTCTGACCACCACCAGGTCCCTCTGACCTCCACCAGGTCCCTCTGACCTTCACCAGGTCTCTCTGACCACCAGGTCTCTCCGACCACCACCAGGTCCCTCCGACCTCCACCAGATCTCTCCGACCTCCACCAGGTCCCTCTGACCTCCACCAGGTCCCTCTGACCACCACCAGGTCCCTCTGACCACCACCAGGTCTCTCTGACCACCAGGTCTCTCCGACCACCACCAGGTCCCTCCGACCTCCACCAGATCTCTCCGACCTCCACCAGATCTCTCCGACCTCCACCAGGTCCCTCTGACCACCACCAGGTCTCTCTGACCACCACCAGGTCTCTCCGACCACCACCAGGTCTCTCCGACCACCACCAGGTCTCTCTGACCACCACCAGGTCTCTCCGACCACCACCAGGTCTCTCCGACCACCACCAGGTCCCTCTGACCTCCTTTGCAAAATTGTTTAATCAACAATAATCTGTGAAAGTAAATGTATTCTGACAAAAAGATTCAGCTTTCCCACCATTGATGAAGACATGAAGTCATTGTTTGTGGGGCTTCCTGTTTATAAGTCAGAGGCCAAAGAACACCTAAAACCTAAATAACACCAGGGCTCTTTGGTTGATGTATTAGTTGGATAGTAAGTAGCAAAGCCTAATAAATTTGATGAGCTCATCAAGAGGTTCAGCTTTAATGTCAGATTTTGTGAAAAAAATTAAATAATATTTAATAAGCCACACCCACTTTGCCTTATTCCCTTATTGAGGGCCTCAAGGCGCTGTCCTAAAGGAATGTGAATAAAACATTTAGCCATTTATGGGCTGAGTCTACTTGTCTTGTATTTAGCCCCCTCTAGTGGCCCTATCAGAGACATCATGTCCTGATCATGCTTCCAGTTTCATTTATTGCCTTCATGTCATTGTTTGGATATCAATTATTCAAGCCTTTAGTGCCCTCTAGTGGGTTATATTCACAAGGTTTAGTGAAAATGCGTGGAAGTGCATTCCAACTTGAGTCTTATTAATTTCACACTCATGGATTTTTTTACAGATACGACTGTATTTAACCAGCTAGCATGAGACTTGTTTAGCATCATTAGCTTGCTTTTGAGAGAACAAACTTTTTTCAGAGAATTTCTTTTAGATTTAATTCAAGCATTTTCTTCCTGATCTGACTTGAGCTCTTGGAGATGTTACAATGTGTTTTGACTATTTAGAAAATGTCAATAATCAGTGTTCCGTTTCCAGGGTGAAACTTTTCAGTGCCATCGTTTAGAGGGGGGGGTGTTGTGTCTGACTGAGGAGGATAAAACCAAACTTTATGCTGCTAGCTTTCATCCTGTTTGCTGTTTCCATGGAGACGAGTGTCCCTCATCATCAGACTTCTCTTTTTTCCTTCATGTAGGTCAGGAGAAGAAGTATGAGGTGAGGAAGAGGCGAGAGCTGAGGGGGAAGGCGGTCCCTCACTACGCAGCCTTGGCGCCTCAGGGGAGGGGCCTGATGTTGGCCTCAGAGAAGCCGTTTGTCTTCACGCAGGTGGACGGACATCCTGTCGCTCAGCCTGACCCCGAGCCCATGGAGGTAGAACAGACAGGTGAGCCCCTGGGGCTGATGGGAAAAATGTTCCACTCGTTTGTTAAAGAAAGGGTACAGTTCCTCTGTCTGCTCTGAATCTGGATCAGGTCAGCAAGTTAAGACCAGGTCCAACCAGAACCCAACTGGAACCAGAACCCAGTCAGAATTAGAACCCAACTAGAACCAGAACCCAGTCAGAATTAGAACCCTGTCAGAATCAGAACCCAACTAGAACCAGAACCCAGTCAGAATTAGAACCCAGTCAGAACCAGAACCCAGTCAGAATTAGAACCCAACTAGAACCAGAACCCAGTCAGAATTAGAACCCAGTCAGAACCAGAACCCAGTCAGAACCAGAACCCAGTCAGAATTAGAACCCAGTCAGAACCAGAACCCTGTCAGAATTAGAACCCTGTCAGAATTAGAACCCAGTCAGAACCAGAACCCTGTCAGAATTAGAACCCAGTCAGAACCAGAACCCTGTCAGAATTAGAACCCTGTCAGAACCAGAACCCAACTAGAACCAGAACCCAGTCAGAATTAGAACCCAACTAAAACCACAACCCAGTCCAAATTAGAACCCAGTCAGAATTAGGACCCAGTCAGAATCAGAACCCAGTCAGAATTAGAACCCAGTCAGAATCAGAACCCTGTCAGAATTAGAACCCAACTAGAACCAGAACCCAGTCAGAATTAGAATTCAGGTTTCTGTTCCAGATCAGAAGTTTAACGTTTGACTCTGCAGCTGGTGGAACACGTTCCTCCTCATCCCGTGTTTTCATTTCAGAACCCCTTTATTTCTGGCGGCAGACGGCAGATGACATCACCGTGTCCATGCGGATGCCTGAAGGTGTGACCAAGGAGGACGTGGAGTTCAAGCTGACAGCAGACCAGCTGAGCGTTGGAGTTCCGGGTTTCCCCTCGCTGCTGGAAGGTCAGCTGTTTGGACCTGTAGACCCCGAAGCCAGCACCTGGTGCATCGAGAACAACAGAAGGTCTGAAGGTCGAAATAAAGTCAGGGTTTTTAGAAGCTGTAGATCAACAGAAGAGTTACTTCAACATTCCATCCATCTGTTTTCTGAACTGCTTCATCCAGTAAGAGCTGCAGGGAGCTGGTGTCTGTGTCACCGTGTGAGACTTGGTGGACACCCTGGACAGGTCACCAGTCCTCCTCAGGGTCAATGTCCCACTAATGTGTACTTAGGAAGAGTTAACGTCAAAGATCTGTGTAGAATCAGATCACTGATCTATAGAGACGTTACAATGATCATCAGATCAATAAAAACAGACAGGTTAGAAGGACATCATTCTACTAGAAAAAATCTACTATCTAGTATTTAACCTACTAGTATATTTATCTAGTATTTAACCTACTAATATAATTATCTAGCGTTTAACCTACTAGTATATTTATCTTGTGTTTAACCTACTAGTATATTTATCTAGTATTTAACCTACTAGTATATTTATCTAGTGTTTAACCTACTAGTATATTTATCTAGCGTTTAACCTACTAGTATATTTATCTAGCGTTTAACCTACTAGTATATTTATCTAGTGTTTAACCTACTAGTATATTTATCTTGTGTTTAACCTACTAGTATATTTATCTAGTATTTAACCTACTAGTATATTTATCTAGTGTTTAACCTACTAGTATATTTATCTAGCGTTTAACCTACTAGTATATTTATCTAGCGTTTAACCTACTAGTATATTTATCTAGTGTTTAACCTACTAGTATATTTATCTAGCGTTTAACCTACTAGTATATTTATCTAGCGTTTAACCTACTAGTATATTTATCTAGTGTTTAACCTACTAGTATATTTATCTAGTNGTCAGAATTAGAACCCAGTCAGAACCAGAACCCTGTCAGAATTAGAACCCTGTCAGAATTAGAACCCAGTCAGAACCAGAACCCTGTCAGAATTAGAACCCAGTCAGAACCAGAACCCTGTCAGAATTAGAACCCTGTCAGAATTAGAACCCAACTAAAACCACAACCCAGTCAGAATTAGAACCCAGTCAGAATTAGAACCCAACTAAAACCACAACCCAGTCCAAATTAGAACCCAGTCAGAATCAGAACCCAACTAGAACCAGAACCCAGTCAGAATTACAACCCAGTCAGAACCAGAACCCAGTCAGAATTAGAACCCAGTCAGAACCAGAACCCAGTCAGAATTAGAACCCAGTCAGAACCAGAACCCTGTCAGAATTAGAACCCAGTCAGAACCAGAACCCTGTCAGAATTAGAACCCAGTCAGAATTAGAACCCTGTCAGAACAAGAACCCAACTAGAACCAGAACCCAGTCAGAATTAGAACCCTGTCAGAATTAGAACCCAGTCAGAACCAGAACCCTGTCAGAATTAGAACCCAGTCAGAACCAGAACCCTGTCAGAATTAGAACCCTGTCAGAATTAGAACCCAACTAAAACCACAACCCAGTCAGAATTAGAACCCAGTCAGAATTAGAACCCAACTAAAACCACAACCCAGTCCAAATTAGAACCCAGTCAG